>OX637361.1:11408560-11506536 GCA_951799405.1 Agapetus fuscipes | reverse complement strand
CCTGCACCCCCCCCCCTCCCTCCCTCATACCCTCACACAATGACACCCTCTAAGATTGATTCCGTTTCTACACCATTTAGTATTAATTTATCCACCTGATGATGCGAACGGATGTTTGCGAAACCGGTTGTGGTATATAAAAATATACTCATGTAATCGAAAACAAAACTGTTTTTCTTTTATCATTAAAAAATATGTGTTGTAGTTTTTTTTTTTTTTTTTTAATTTTTTACTGTTTAATTGCTTAGAATTTATTTGTTTTATATATATTAGATTGTATTAATTGCTTGTACTCCTTGACTGATAGGTTGTTATGCGGCTGACCACCCATACTGTAAAAAATGGTTCACTTTGCCAATGTCACCCCTGCTTCAGGGAAGGTCGGCAAGAGTTGCAGGGCTTATGTTCATTTGAGATTGGGGTTTTTATATTGTAGGTCCACATGCAGCATGTGTAAGCGCGAAATTATGCATGTCTGCTTGTGGGAATGCATTTAATATGAATCTCAAATGATACATATCTTTGCAGCTTAGATTTAGATTTTTTAGGTGAGACTTCTAGCCCAGGGATTGAGCTCTATCAAACGTTGGTTTAAACCTTTTTTCGACCAGTGATCACTTTGAAGGTTTTGCTATCATTAAAGCTACTGTAAAAATTGGTTCGCTTCGTCAAAGCCACCCCTGTTTCATGGGAGGGCGGCAAAAGTTGCAGGGTTTGTCTTTATTTGACGTAAGATTATAGATTTGTTACTTGTTATAGATAATGTTTTATTCTAATCTAAGATTAGATTAGATTAGAATAAAACATTATCTGTTCTGTTGAATACAGTAATATCTATAATCTAATCTATAATCTAGGTTGCAAGGATATATTCATTTAAAGTTCTCAAATGCATGCCCACAAACAAACACGTGGAGTTCGCACTTACAAATGCTGAATGTGTACTTACAAATAAAATCCAAACCTCAAATGAACATAAGCCCTACAACTTTTGCCGACCTTCCCTGACACAAGGGTGACATTGGCAAAGTGAACCATTTTTACAGTATGTGTGGTCAGCCTCATACCAACCTATAAGTCAAGGAATATCATCTCCATTCTATCAAATGCCAGTATTATTGAGCAATAAATTTAAAAAAAAAGTTGAATACCGGTTGGTAATACCTTTGTGTATTTACCGAAAAAAAAATTCAATCTGAACCGGAAAACCGTGCGGAGAAGTTTCTTATTCATAAAATAATCCGATTGCCAATTTTACGATCATAATAAACCATAACATGGGAGTGCGCGGTCTCTCGAGTAGTGAGAACTATCCGGTATTCAGAAAAAACGGGATTCGGTTATTTACCAAAAGTTCTTTTAACAATATGACAACAAAACGTATGAGATTAGTTATTCAACAAAAATATAAGAATGTTTCTTATGTTCATTTGAGGTTTGGATTTTATTTGTAAGTAGGTACACATTCATCATTTGTAAGCGTGAATTACACGTGTTTTTTGTGGGCATGCATTTGAGAACTTTAAATGAATAGATCCTTTTGTTGGTGTTATGGCCGAGGGGGCCAAGTGGGCTGATCATTCTAGGGTATTTGGAATAGAATAACGTTGGTTCGATCTCCGCTTGGGTCATTTGACCATAACTTTGACCCTGGTTCAACAGATGTTATTGGGTAATTATAAATTAATAATTCATTAAAATAAACTATGATGAATTATTGATTGATGATATTAATACCTGTTTCTGGCCAGGCAGAATAGGTTGGTGAATTGCATTCCTCTTCATAAATCTTTTTAAAAAAAATCCTTGCAACTTAGATTATAGATATTCTCATTTTTTATAGAATAAGGTTTGTACCTAGGTTTTTTTTTTTATTGTTTAGTGATTGTTTGTTTTATATTCTTAACTGTAATTAATTGTTTGTATTCCTTGACTAATACATAGGTTGGTATGAGGCTGACCGCCCATACTGTAAAAAAATGGTTCACTTTGCCAATGTCACCCCTGTTTCAGGGAAGTTCGGCAAGAGTTGCAGGGCTTTTGTTCATTTGAGATTGGGTTTTATATTGCAGGTTCACATGCGACAAGTTTAAGCGCGAACTTAAACGTGTCTGCTTGCGGGAGTACATTTAATATGATCTTAAATGAAAAATATCTTTACAACTTAGATTACATATTTACTTTTTAAACACTGGTTGTGTGAATCTACCGGTCCGGTCGATAGCTCAGTTGGTAGAGTGCTTGCATTCCATGCCGTGAGCTCGGGTTCGAATCCCACCGAGGGTCAGAAATTAATGAAATATATTGTATCAGATCCGGTTCTTTCTGAAGCATTGATTCCTTTTGTCAGTTGTACAGTTTACTTCTTTTTAACTAAGATGGAACTGAATACTAGAATTCTCCATGACAACCAAAATAACCGGTATTGGAAACTAATACCTGATACTCAAATCTCTATGTATTTTATCAAATTTAGTTCTTTTTGAAGCATTGATTCCTTTTGTCAGTTGTACAGTATACTACTTTTTAACTAAGATGGAACTGAATACTAGAATTTTCCATGGCAACCAAAATAACCGGTATTGGAAATTAATATCTTATACTCAAATCTCTACGCATTGTATCAGATTTGGTTCTTTCTGAAGCATTGATTCCTATTGTCGGTTGTACGGCTATATGCCTCTAAGGATTCGGATCCACAATCGCTTTTATTGCAAATATACAGAAATCGTATCCCGACAAAAAAATAAACGCACAGGGATACAATTTGGGAAATACCATTCCCGTGTATTTGATCCGAACAGAGTGCCTTTCAAAGAGAGAGATTTTTATATTCTCCATCCAGAGATTTAAAATATATTTGATGGGGAATAGAAGTCGCAACTTTTGGGACGTGTTACACAAATGTTTTTTTTTTGGATATTGCTTTCTAGCTTTGTATGGATAAGTGTTAAAGAGATAGGTGATATATTTTCTAAAAAATATCTAAATATAGATTTTGTATTATTTTGTTTGTATTGAAATATTTTAAAATCACTGTATTGATTTAATTGCTCAAGACATTGCACTATTTGTCAGGGGCGTGCATCCCATACAGGCACATGCGCCTAATAGGTAGGCAATATATTATGTAAAAATAATTTCAGCTTGATATCCAGATTTAGAATTCAAAATTTAAGTTCGATTGGAGCCATCGTTAGCACTTCAGTCAATGTCGAATGAGTTATTTGAAAGGAATGGGAGCCAATAATTATTTTGAAATGTATTTGCTTATATGCACGCGCCTGCTATATGCGCATTTTAGTTGCGTAGTATGCTGTATAATAAGCTACCTTTTATTTTACCTAACTGTGTTATCAGCTTCATGCATAATAAGTTAGTTGTAAAATATAAAGTACCTGTATTCCTGTAAAATAAACCTCGGATGTAATAAGCCGACTGTATGAAAAAATTTCTGTATAATTTAGCTAAATGTGAAATGAAGTACCGGTACATTTAGCTTCCAGTAAAATAAATCACTTATACACAACTACCTGACTTTATGAGTATATCTCTTTATGATAAGCTTCATGTATTATTAACTAGCTGTAAAATAAATTTAGCTTTCCGATAATAGATTTGTTGGATGACAAGGCTCCTGTACAATAAACTAGCTGTGAAATAAATAACCTGTTTACTTGAATTCCAGTAAAAAAATCCACGTATAAAATTACCTGACTTTATAATTTTCTATCTCTCCATTACAAGCTACTTGTATAATTAGCTAGCTGTAAAATAAAGTACCTGTATAATTAGCTTTCCGTTGTATAAGCCACCTACATAATTGATTAGCTTTATGATAAGCTTCTTGTATAATTAGCTAGCTGTAAAATAAAGTACCTGTATAATTGACTTCCATTAAAGTAAACAACGTATGTAAATATCTGACTTGTAAATTATCTATCTCCATTACAAGCTACTTGTATAATTAGCTAGCTGTAAAATAAAGTACCTGTATAATTAGATTTCCGTTGTATAAGCCACCTACATAATCGATTAGCTTTATCATAAACTTCCTGTACAATAAGCTAGCAATAAATTTAAGTACCTGTACACTTGACTTCCAGTAAAATAAGTCATGTATAAAATTACCTGAATCCCTCTTTTATAAGCTTCCTGTATAATTGACTAGCTGCAAAATGAAGTACCTGTATAATTAGCTTCCAGTAAAATAAACCACGCACATAAATAATTAATAAGATTCATAATAAACTAAATGTATTGTAAATTTCGTGAAAAATCAGCCACGTGTATAATAAGTGAGGATAATATAATAAATGTAGAATAAATGGGGAAAATAAAATAATAAGCTATTTTTATAAAAGCTTGAGAATTGAAACTAAATAATAGTTCTTACTATTCAAGAACTTTTGTTTTGTTGGTAGCATAACTATAAACCTTTAAATAGTTTGTATATTAAAACAAATAAATAGTTTTACACACAAAATTAATGATAAATGTATTCAAATATAGGTTTGTTGTCTAGGATTTGCCATTATAATAATAAGCTTTTGAAATAAAACCAAATACTTTTTTCTCAGAAGGTATGGACTAAAAGAAGTTTATAAATATTCAAAACTATCTAATTGCATACATAGCTAGCTCCCTATATAATAAGCTTTTGAAATAAAACAAAATAATTATCATTATTTCAAAATTCAAATGGATAACAACAGAGTTTTAATTCACTTATTTATTTCTTTTTTTGTGCTCGAACATTTTCGCCTAATGAGGCATCTTCAGGAGCAAAATGGTTACAGATATGGTTATAAAATAATTTTCAAAACAATAGACAAAATTTAATAGAAATATGAGATTCACTGAAATTACAAACTCTGTGTTTATCCATTTGAATTTTTAAATAATTAAAAATGGACTTTCACTGTGTAAATGGATTAACACTAAAAAATATACAAAATTATATTGTTTTACAAAAAATGAATTAAAAGAAGTTAAAATATTTATAACTAACTGGTATAACTAGCTACCTGTATGATAGTCTGTGAAATGAAACAAACCAATAGCTATACACGTGCAATGAATTATGAAGGAGTTTAAATAGGTTGAATTTGTTTTGTTCTCTAAATTCATAGCCATCTACCTGTATAATAGCTTATTTGATGAAACAAAAACATAGTTTTGCACCTACAATGGATGATGAAGGCGCTGAAATGGGTTTTTCCTACCTACATGCCGGGCTGTCAGATCAAATAAGAAAAGGAGCTTTAATAACATAAGGGGGAAAACAAATTATATTAACGATGCTTATTATAGACGTGACTTAATGAAATATTCCATTAATATGATCAAGAAAGTTTTGCTTATGATCCTGTCTAACCATTCAGCCCTTAAATAAGTCCATAAACAGATTATTAGACCGGTCCGTGGTCCAGAGGTAACACTTCGGACTCTGAATGGAAGGTTGTGGGTTCGAATCCCGACGCAGCACAAAAAATATACCATTTATATTTTCAAATTTGCTCTTCGCTGGGTCTTGCTTGAGAATCGACACGTTGAAGCGACGACCAAGCTCGTAAAAAGTCCGGTCGATAGCTGAGTTGGTAGAATGCTTGCATTTTATACTGAGAGCAAGGGTTCGATCCCCATCGAGGGTGTCTAAATCTAAATCTAAGCTGCAAAGATATGTATCATTTGAGATTCATATTAAATGCATTCCCACAAGCAGACACGCATAATTTCGCGCTTACACATGCCGAATGTGGACCTACAATATAAAAAACCCAATCTCAAATGAATATAAGCCCGGCAACTCTTGCCGACCTTCCCTGAAGCAGGGGTGACATTGGCAAAATGGACCATTTTTTACAGTATGGGTGGTCAGCCGCATACCAACCTATCAGTCAAGGAATTGTCAGAAATGATTTCCCGTTTCAGTGTTTATTTCAAGCCCAAAATACCGGCAAGGCTTACTCAGCCTTCACAAGAAATGAGAACCAGCCTCTCTGGAGCTGGGAAACCCCCACTTCAACTAAAGTGGTTGGTGTAAGGCTGGCCTCCTTACCCGTAAAAATAAATATTAGGTCCCGAATCGCCACATGCGACCCCTTCATAACGCAGGCAAGAAGTTACACTAAATGTGTATCTTAGTTGCGCTGCGCTGCGAGCTAAAACAAGCAAATTCGTCCTCTTACTAAATTGAATTCCTCTCGAATAGATTGAATCAATAGTCTGTAACTTTTTGAAATAAAAGTGCTGCATCATCAACCAAGAAACAAGTATTTTAATTGAAACCCGATCCAAAATAACTAGCGAATAACATAATCATGTGCACGGCTCAAATTCGCACATTACAAAGGAGAACAGATGAACTGTAATATGTCTAGCTGCAGTAGACAAGCTAGACTCAGGAGATGATGATGATGAAGCGTTTATTAGAAACACACGTGTCTCATGTGACAATTTGATCGCATTATCCGTCGTCTCGATACAATAGATTCGGCGTCACGTTTGCTTTGTCGAGTTAATTGAAACGCCGGGGACGAGAAAACAGCTTAAGGGTAGTAGAGTCAATACCCGCCCAGCGCCCCTAGCACTAAAGTTCACGTTTAAACTCAATCGTTATCTATCAGCAAAAGAATATGAACCTTTAAACAGCGCCTACAGGGAGAGTTTTAGATTCTAGTCTATTTTAGGTTAAAAGCTACGGTTAACTTTAAACGTAAAGTTTTATACTTGCGTTATTGTTTGCTTTCCGAGCATGTGGACGTGGGTAGAAACCCTCATGTAAACTTGAGAGAAAAGCATGCCCCTATTATCCGATAGTTTGGTCACATTAACCAATATATTGTAGTCTTCTAGTAGATCTAATCTGATCTAATCTAAGTTGCAAAGAACATTGGGGATTCATATTATATGCATTTTCACAAGCAGACACGTATAAGTTCGCGCTTAAAAATGCCGCATGTGGACTTACTATATAAAAACCAAAATCTTAAATGAACAACTATAACTTTTAAGTTCCACACACCATCCTATAAGTTCGTTGACCGTGCGGCTGACCGCCCATGCTGTAGAAAATGGTTCACTTTGCCAATGTCACCCGTGTTTCAGGGAAGGTCGACAGGAGTTGTAGGGTGTATGTCCATTTGAGATTTGGTGCTTATGTTGTAGGTTCACATGCGGCATGTGCAAGCGCGAACTTGTACGTGTCTGCTTGTGAGAATGCATGTAATGTGAATCCTCAATGTTACATATTATCTTTGCAACTAAGATTTGATTAGACTAGACTAGAACATACACCCTGCAACCCTTTCCTACCTTCTCTGAAACAGGGGTGACAACGGAAAAGTGAATCATTTTCTACAGTGTGGGTGGTCAGCCTCATACCAACCTATAAGTCAAAGAACAGAAGAGAGAGAGAAGAACAGAGAAAGTAGAAAGTACGAAATAACTTTGGAGTAAGGAGACCAAAAAGGGAAACATACCCTGCAACTCTTGCCGACCTTCCCTGAAACAGGGGTGACAGTGGCTCATACCAACATTAAAGTTAAGGAACATAATTCACAAATCAATAAATAATCAATTAAATGAAATTTAAAAGGTGACATAGCGTTGCTACTTATATTATAGATTATGGATTGGTGGTCAGCCTCATGCCGACCAACATAAAATGTGAGGGTTTTTCCACTGACAGATGAACGACACAATGTTATACAACAACCACATTAAATGTTTACTTTATTCGTTTCACAATTACAATAACCACAACACACAATAATATTTATTATCATAATTTACACCAGCTTGTGGCTCTCTCACCAGGGAAGCTTCTTCTGTTCTTCTGCCTTCTTTTGTTTTCCTTTTTTTTATTCAAATTCAAATATAATGTTCCATTCTACTAAACAAACAAATTCATCTCGTTACAATAGGTCAAGCGACAAAAATATCGCATGACGTATTATGACACCACAGTTTAATCTAGGTCTCGAGGGTGGTAATTTTTAAGTGTAGTTTACTCCACGGAAAATGCATAAATCCTCTTGCAATTTTACCCCTTGGTAATTAATACTACTCCTTTATTGTGCAAAATAAACATACCCATATGAGAAAATAGAATATCGGCAATGTACCTAACGAACTATCCGTAGACTTGTAGTTAACGCTTCGAACTCTTAATTGAAATCTCGTTGATTCGATTCCCGATGGAGTATTAGAAATTGACATTAAATCTCAGTGTACACTGTACATTTAAAATTCTCTGACTAATAGGTACATTGTGTAGATTTATTTTGATGTTATCACATCTATCGGTGCTATGGCCGAGGGAGTCAAGCGGCTGATCTTTCTAGCGTATTTGGAATAGAATAACGTTGGTTCGAATCACGCCTGGCTCTTTGACTATAACGTCGGCCCTGGTTTAGCAGATGTCAGAGGGTAATTCTTAATTATAAATTAATTAAAATATAAATAAATGAATTATTAATTGATGACACGATACCTGTTTCTGGCCAGTAAAAATAGGTTGGTGAATTACATTCCTCTTTACAAATCTATAAAAAAAAAAACATTCGCATATCAGCAAATAAAATATCAGCAATGTTACTAGCGACCTATCTGTAGTCTAGTAGTTAACGCTTCGGTCTCGTTATTGAAATGTCGTGGGTTCTATTCCCTATAGGGTATTAAAAATGACTATTAATTTCATTGTGCATTGAACATTTAAGTGACCAGTAGACCAATTACTAAAAAAACTAAATTCGGCTGATTTATTTGGTCTAATCTAATCTAACCTAAGTTGCAAGGATATGTTACATTGGAGATTCACATTACATGCATTCTCACAACCAGACACGTACAAGTTCGCGCTTGCACATGCCTCATGTGAACCTACAACATAAAAACCAAATCTCAAATGGACATACACCCTGCAACTCTTGCCGTCCTTCCCTGAGACAGGGGTGACATTGGCAAAGTGAACCATTTTTACAGCATGGGTGGTCAGCCGCATACCAACCTATAAGTCAAGGAACACACACACACGACAAATTACATTTTATACATCACTAAATAATAATATCCAAATACAAAATATCCATTTACAAACAAAAACAAATTCCAATTTAATAAACCCTAGCCGCCAACATTCCAGATCAACCGCCATTTCTTTCTGTCCTTACATACTTCTTTCATTTCCTCCAGAGTCATAACCTTCTTCATACAAGCTCTTCTTTTATTATGACTCTGGATATTCCATTCATTCGCAATTTCGGATATTTGGTCCATCCATACCTTTCTCGGTCTTCCTCTACCACGACATCCATCTATTCTACCAACATATACTTTCTTCGTCAGTCTTTCCTCATTCATTCTCTCCATATGCCCAAACCATCTTAACAAACTTCTTTTAATCCTCACTTTGACACTTTCTCTTGCACCACATTCTTCTCTGGTGAGTGCTGTTTTTGTGTGTATCACACCTCAAGAGCCCTCTCATTACCTTGACTTACAAGTTGGTATGGAGTTTACCGCTCACACTTTTAAAAAAATGATTCACTTTACCAATTTCACCCTTGTTTCAGGGAAGGTTGGCAAAAGTCGCAGGGTGTACCTATGTTTATTTGAGGTTTGGATTTAAATTTGTGAGTACACATTCAGCATTTGTAAGCGCGAACTACACGTGTTGTTTGTGGACATGAATTTAAAATGAATTTTAAATGTAATATATATTTGCAACTTAGATTATAGCTTCTTTCTGTTGGAGAAGGATGCATTTAATACTAACGAAATGAATGAATTATAATAAATTGTAGATTAAATTGGTAAAAGCTATTTTAAGTTCGTTGAGCAATGTTCAATTTAAAGTTTTGAAATTAATTTACCGACTGCTCCATGTTTATGGTAAAATTATAGTTATTACTTACCTCAAAATAGCTTTGCGTGATTATAGAATACACTTAAGTAGAATATTTCACTCATAGAAGAAGGTTATGACTCTGGAGGAAATGAAAGAAGTATGCAAGGATAGAAAGAAATGGCGGTTGATCTGTGATGTTGGCGGCTAGGGTTTGTTAAAGTGAAATTGGTTTTATGATTTAGTTTTTTATGTCCATGTATATATTGTTATTTTTATTCTTTGATTTAAAAAATGTAATTTGTCATGTATGTTCCTTGTCTTATAGGTTGTTATGCGGCTGACCACCCATAATATAAAAATTGGTTCACTTTGCCAATGTCACCCCTGTTTCAGGGAAGGACGGCAAGAGTTGCAAGGCTTATGTTCATTTGAGATTGGGTTTTTATATTGTAGGTCCACATGCGGCATGTGTTAGCGCTAAATTATACATATCTGCTTGTGGGAATGCATTTAGTATAAATCTTAAATGATATATATCTTTGCAGCTTAGATTAGATTAGATTAGATTAACGTATTATTCCAACGTTAACTAATGTGATTTTTAACTTATTTAGGGTAACCTTAATGTAACTAAGCTGCACTTACAGATCAACTTTTTATCGTGTTTTTTTGAAGTGATCGCATGTGGATTATGAAACCTATATATTCGTACAAGTAAGGAGGGCAACCATAGCTGCATTAAAAAACATATCAACCTTACATACCTACTAGATGTATACGTTGTAGAAACAACGTCTTGCCGCGTTTTTCCTATTTATTTTAATTTTTTGGAACTTTAAAAAAAATGTTCACTTGGCCAATGTCACCCTAGTTTCAGGGAAGGTCGGCAAGAGTTGCAGGGTTTATGTTCATTTGAGATTGAATTTTTATATTTAAGTCCACATACGGCATATTTCAGCGTGAACTTATACGTATCTGCTTGTGGAAATGCATTTAATATGAATGTATTATATCTTTGCAACATAGATAATAGATTGGGAATCTATTTTCTCCGGTAAAAACGTGGCCTAACATCAAATATTTCATATGAAACTGGGGTTTTCCATCTCTCGAGGGAGCTGGTTTTCATTTCTTTTAAAGGCGGAGTCACTTGCGATATTTTATTTTTGGTTAGAAATAAACACCAGCACGGGAAATCATTCCTGACACTTCCTGTGGGGATTGAACCAAACCCTTCCGAATAGAATGCAAGCATTCTAGCAACTGTTCTATCGATCGGTGGCTTATATACTGTTTTTATTTATTTTGCACAATTTATTTCAGATACGGTTCACATTCGATTCGTACACAGAGGGGCATGTGTTGCTACAGAGCAGCTCGGTCTCTATTTTTAGGTGAGAATAAAGGTTATTCTCGAAAAATTGAGCACTTAGTCCGGTCGATAGCTCAGGTGGTAGAGTGCTTGCATTCCATGCCGAAAGCTCGGGTTCGAATCCCACCAAGGGTGTCAGAAATGATTTCCCGTTTCGGTGTTTATTTCAAACCCCAAAATAAAATACCGGCAAGGCTAACCTCAGCCTTCACAAGAATTGAGTACCAGCACTCTCGGGAGCTGGGAAAACTCCACTTCAACTGAAGTGGTTGGCGTAAGGCCGGCCCCCTTACCTGTAAAAATAAATAGGTTCATCTCGCCACATGCGACCCCTTCGGGAATAACGCGTCAAGAAGTTACACTATATGTGTAGCTCAGTTGCGTAGTTGCGTTGCGGTACATGCGAGATTCCGCTAGAACATTCTACTTGAAATATTCGAGTAAACACTCTCAGGGTGTATGTTCATTTGAGATTGGGTTTCTATATTGTAAGTCCACATGCGGCATGTTCAAGTGCGAACTTATTGTTATGTAAATATAAATATTGAAATAAGTATGGGTAGTTATAGTTATAAGAATCCTCAAAAGTATTGGTAGGTAGGATTTTGGTTGTGTCTAGGTAGTACGTGAAACATCGAGAAGTAATAATTACTCTGGAACCGTCTTGCGACTTTAGTTCTGGATCATACTGCTCTGAAGAGTATAAAGGTGCGAATGGCCTGCAGAGCGGGCCAGTATCATAGCGACTAACAAACACATCGAAGCCATCTGATCAGTGAACCGAAACCAAGTAGAATAATCGAGAAAGTAGTGTGAAAATAAATATTGTAACAGTGTAAAATAAATAAGTTTTAAAGGAGACCTGTGTATTTTTAATTTTGAAGACAATTGAACCCTAATTTCGTAACAATTGGCGTCAGGTGCGGAATTGTCAAGAAAAATTAAGATCTTCTGTCTAAAAATAAGCAGGAGCACCAGGCGTGTGTGGAAATCCAGTGGCCTTCGGGCCCTCCTGTCTACCTTATTTCCGTCTACTTCCAATACTCAACTCCTACAGACGCTTTCCTTGGTCCCTTGGAACATGCCCTGCTGTCCCTTAGGGGTCGCAGGGTTTTGGTTGCAGGGGACGTCAACATACAATCCCCGCTGTGGACCTCACGGGTCACCGCCCATAGGGGTAGGGACTTGGGGAGGGCACAGCTGGAGGAATTCATTAACACACATCAGCTCATGGTGGTCAATGATCATCTTGCACCCGCTACCTGCACACCACACGCCGGAGGAGAGTCCTCCATTGACGTGACACTACACACTACGCCTAACTTCCCTTGCATCGCTGACTGGAGGGTCCATTTGGACGCCACAATCAGCGACCATAGGCTGATCACTTTTACACTTGCGCCATCTAACACTGAACAAGCGTCTTATTCTCCCCCCACATCACTTCCTGGGTTGTTCCGGACTAGATGCGACGAGGACACCTGGACCCGTTTGCGATCTAGACTGTCCGATGAATTTGATCGTCTGGCCGGAAGGGGTTTCCGTGATCCGGAGGTTGTGGCCTCTTACTTTCAGGACGCTGTGGTTAGGGCTTCTGCGGATGTTCTGGGTCGGCGTGGTCCCCGTAGGGGTCCCCGCTCTGCTATATGGTGGACTGAGGAGCTCTCTCGGCTGAAGGCTAGTGTGAACAGGCTGCGTCGCGACCTGCGAAACACGGTTGCCGGCCGGGAGTGTCCCTGTGGCCTCCCACCTGCACAAATCCACGAAACCTTGCTTTATATCGAGTCTTTAAATGTTGTTCCTAGAGTTATATCGAGTCAAGCTCCTTCCTCATGCTCTCACTGCTCATCCACTGACTTTTACATTATGTATGGCATGTCTCCTGTTGAGTTCCTTAGACGTTCCGTGCGCGGGAGGATCTCTGGCTACAAGAGGAAACTCCTCGTAGCTAAGAGAGAATCTTGGCGGGAATTCGTCACAGCCTCGGCTAACCCGGACCCATGGGGCGCTGCCTATCGCTCAGTGGCTCACACCACTCCGATGGGTGGCGTGTTATGCGGTATTAGGGCTCCTGGGAGCGGGGTGGTCACGAGCTCGCTGGCGGAAACCGCCGGCGCATTTCTTGACTCGCTCCTTTCCCGGGATGAGCCTGAGGCGGACACGGACCACGACCTTCAAATCCGCCGTGTTACGGCTCTTCCCATGAATGTTCCCTCCTCCACCCTGCCATCCGTGGAGGAACTCAACAAAATTTTTTGTGGGCTGACAACACGTAAAGCGCCCGGCCCTGACCGCATCGACAATTTAATTGCCAAGGCGGCTTGGGCTGTTGCGCCGAACGACATCTGCTCACTCTTTTCAGAATGTCTTCGACTGGGCGTCTTCCCGCGATGCTGGAAGACGGGCCTCCTCAAGGTTATCCCCAAATTCACCTCTAAGCCCCCGACTGATCCTAAGGCATATCGCCCTATCTCTCTATTGCCCGTTTTCGGCAAAGTGCTTGAAAAGCTCATCGCTTCTCGAATCGAGTTTCACTTCAAAACAGCCGGTTTCCCCATATCGTGTCATCAATTCGGTTTTAGGCCCGGCATCTCCACCGAGGATGCCATCCGCTCTGTCCTTGCTGCTGTTCAGGCCTCCCGCTGCAAGTATGTCCTTGCAGTGATGCTTGACATATCTGGTGCCTTTGATGGCGCATGGTGGCCCATGGTACTTGCGAAGCTTAGACTTCGACAGGTCCCTGGCAACCTTTATGCTTCCATTGCCAGCTACCTTTCGGAGCGCAGCATCATCTTTGATGCGGGCCCAAATATCATCGTCCGAGACATTACACGGGGCTGCCCCCAGGGATCTGTCCTAGGCCCTATGCTCTGGAATGTGCTCTTCGATGACCTCTTATCACTACCACTTCCTTCCGGCTGTGAAATGCGCGCATATGCCGATGACGCCCTCCTCACTGTTGAGGCGAACAGCAGAAGTTCCCTCGAATCATCGGCTAAACTTGCCCTGCAAGCTATCCACTCCTGGGGTACACGCAATAAACTCTCCTTTGCCCCCCACAAAACCGAGGCCATCCTCCTCAAGGGTCGTCTCAGTCCTGCTCGCCCCCCTATTATCGATTTCGAGGGCTCCAGAGTGAAACTGTCCCAAGCAGTAACTTACCTTGGAGTTACCTTGGACGGTAATCTATCTTTCGTCGAACACGCAAAGCGCATTATCCAGAAGGGTAATGGCGCCTTCGGCAAGGTTGCTAGGCTCTCTCACGTCACTTGGGGACTTAGAGGTCGTTCACTCCGTATCTTGTATCAGGCAACCTTCATCGGAACAGCACTCTACGCAGCCGGCTGCTGGGCTGATAAGAGCCTTTTGAGTCTACAGCGGCGTGTCATCCTTTCCGGCCAGAGATTATCTCTCCGCTTGCTCACCAAGGCGTACAGATCCGCGTCAACGGACTGTCTCCCCGTTCTTGCCGGTGTCCTTCCTCTGGATCTTCACCTCCAGGTTGCCAACGCCATAAGTCTTTTGAGACGCGGCCTCACCGCTACTATCGGCGAAGATAGCATTGATCCCCCCACCCGAGGAATATCCTCTGGAACTCGGAAACTGGTTGTGCTTATGGCTCTCCGCGTGTGGCAAAAACGATGGGATTCCTCCGACAAAGGCAGAACCACCTTTTCTTTCTTTCCCTCGGTCCGTGAGAGATACGAGGCTCCTTGGTTGGTCCCGGACCATTGGACCAGTCAGTTCTTGACTGGTCACGGTAAATTTAGGGCCAGGCTCTTCCAGCTTGGCCTCTCAAGGGGGTCGGGTTGTGAGTGCGGAGCGACGCTGCAGGATGTGCGACACATCCTGTGGGACTGCGAAGCCTTGCAGCCTGGTCGTGAGGCGCTCTTCAACGCTGTCAGACCGGCCATCGGCCCGATCGGATATGCGGACTTTGTGGCCAACAAATCTAACTTTGGGGCTTTTTCAAAGTTTTGTGCTAGCTATGGCGAGAACTCGTCTGTCTAATTAGACCGATTTTCTTTCTTCTTTTCTTTATTCTTTCCCACCTCTATGGTGGTTGGCCACTTAGTCTGGAGAGCACCTCCCGAACAGTCTCAGTAGTAACATCTCGAATTTAGGCCTTAAGTCATATGTTAAGACGCTCAGAATCACTTTGCATTTTTGTTTGTAAAATTAAAATCCTCGAGCCCTAAACCCCACGGCCATAATCTTTTAGTGATTTCTGAGCCTCCTTTGCTTTGTGTAAACACTTGGGAAAGTGTAGCTTCACGGGAGGGCCTTCTGCCACTCGCATCTCACATAACTTTTGCATGCGAGTCCTGTGACACATCCCCGGATGGGATGGATATACAGGGCGTGGGTCAGTGGAGGGGAGACTGACCCCTGAGAGAAGGTGTTGTCTAAAAATAAATAAAATAAATTAAATAAGTGTTAAAATGAACTTTATTCAAATTGAACTTTGTGTGAACTGACTTTTGTGAAAACAAGTGTTTAAATAAATTTTTGTTAAAAGAAAAGACGCAAAAGCAAGTTGCTTATAAATTCTGGAACATCATATGGAACATAATTCTGGACATAATTCTGGACATAACATAATGACTATTTTACCGCATTGAGAAAGTCATCAAATTGGACCATAGTTTTTTTTATTATTGTGTGTGATTAAAAAAATAAAATAAATAAATAAAAATCTTGAAAAATATTACAAAAGAACGTTCCAGATTCATCGAGAAAAAGTTTTTGAATAACTATCCTTTGTTTACAAGTGTGTGAATGTACATTAAGTACCTACCTGTGTGTTTGAAAGACTTGAGACGAAATAAATAATTATGTACTATCAGACATTATTATGTTAAAAATATTGGTGATTTATAAATAAATATTAAAAGACAGTACCTACCTACCAATCAGTGTAATCAGATAAATTATTATTTTGCTAAAGTACGTATTCAAAACAGCTATATATATAAAACTCAAAACTTGTATTAAATAAATTTAAAAATATTTTTGTTTTGAAGTAAATTTTGAAAAAAATGGCAACCAAAGTGAACATCAAGGACCTCAAAGTCACTGAGCTTAAAAATGAGCTCCTGGAGAGGGACCTGGAGACCTCAGGAGGGAAGGCGGCCTTACAGGCACGCCTCATGGAGGCCTTAGAACAGTCAGGCGAAGACCCGGCATATTTTGTCATGGCGTCTGGAGGGGACCGCGCCTTGGACGAGCTAAACCTCAGCATCACCGGAAACTTCACTTCCATGGAGGAAAAGCTGAAAGGGGAGATGGCTGACAACGCCAAGACCCTGAAAGTGGAGATGGCTGACAACGCCAAGACCCTGGAGGAGAAGATGGCTGACAACGCCAAGACCCTGGAGGAGAAAATGGCTGACAATTCCAAGACCCTGAGGGAAGACCTGAAGGCGGAGATGGCTGACAACGCCAGGACCCTGAAGGCGGAGATAGCGGATAGTCTCACAACCCTGAAAGGAGAAATAGAGGAGAAGATGACAACCAACCTCTCGGCCCTGAAGGGGGAAATGGAGACTCGGATGTCAAACCTGGAGGATCGTCTGCGTGCCGAGCTGGCTGACAAGTGCCAGATGGAGTCCACCAGAATATCCCCCAAAGACGGCCTTCACGACGAGACCAACCAGGGATGCTCAACTCCAACCAGGGTCACTAGAGGGGATGACGACCCTTCGCTGTCGAAGCACAACCTTCCGACCTTCGACGGGAAGACGTCGTGGGAGGAGTATTTTTTTTTTTTTTTTTTATTTTATTTTTTTTTTTTTTATTTTTTATTTTTTTTTTTTTTTTTATTTTTTTTTACAACAGCATTGAATATAATTTTGTATACATATATAAGATATTTTTTACAATTCATGTCGCCTATTACTGTATTCTACAAATTAATATTTTAAATTACAAATCATGCCAGGTAAATAAATAAAAAGTAAAGAAAAACAAAAAGAAGCAGCATCCAAAACCAAAAAAAAAAGAAATACACAAATCAAAACAGAATAAAAATAAAAATAAAAAATAAATCTCGTCCTCATGATGGGATAAGGAAAGAAAGGTCAGGAGAAAGGAAAGGGAGTAGAAAAACAATGCGCACACCAAACACGTCAATGATGATTAATAAGCAATAAAAACAAAATAGGAATTGAGAATGATTAAAGAAATTAGAAATGAGATTCAAAAATGAAATTCAAATCCTGCTAGATTCAAAATCCTCTTTTTCAATGACTGTGCAGACAGAAAGAAAATGTCCAACTTAGGATCAGTCCTTTGGACACTATTTACTGCAACGCAGGCTCTACTTATAAAAGAATTTTGCTTATAATTTGTCCTGGCTGCACCCACATAAAATAAGGATTTGTCTCGATGAGTTCTGATTGGACAATGAAATGGAAGGAGGCTTGTGAGAGGTGCACTATCGATTTTGTTATTAACTATCTTATATATGAAGCTGATGTCAAGCATATTTCTCCTTGCCTCCAAAGATCGTATACCATAATGCTCCAATGCTTGGGAATAACTATTGAAATGTTGTCTATTGCGAAAGTTCAGTTGCTTGATAAGTTTTTTTTGGACCATTTCAATAGCATTAATATGGACAACATAATTGGGGTTCCAAACAGTCGAACAAAACTCAAGTACACTTCTAATATATGAATTGAACAAGAAGGGCAATACTTGGGGATTCCTGAAAAGTTTAGTATTCCTAACAATAAAATATAACGTCTTCATCGCTCTTTCAGTAATATGCTCATAATGGTTGATAAAACTCAGTCTCTCGTCCAACAATACACCCAAATCATTGACCACTGATTTTCTTCTGAGGCCATCAACACCAAAACTGTAGTCAAAAAGAATTTTACTACGATTTCTAGTGTAAGTAATGACATTACATTACATTTGTCAATATTAAGATATAACTGGTTGGCATTAGAGTAAGAAAGAATCGAGTTAAGATCAGACTGCAATTCTATACAATCCTCGATGGTATTAATTTGTTTAAATATTTTAGCATCGTCGGCAAACAACAGAATATTAGAGTACTTTATTGAGTGAATAATATCATTAATGTAAACAGTAAATAAAAGAGGCCCCAGGTGGGATCCCTGAGGTACACCAGAGTAAATACATCTATATACTGACTCATAGCCGTGAAGTGCCACTGCTTGGGATCTATTTTTAAGATAGGATACAAACCACCTTAAGAGATCCCCCCTTATACCGATGTGCCAGAGCTTACTCAACAATATATTATGACTTATCTTGTCAAACGCCTTAGAGAAATCACTATAAACAGTGTCTACCTGATAGCCACTATGAATGGAATTGGTTACAACCTGAGTAAATTCTAATAAATTTGTGTCTACAGATTTCTTTTGGCGAAAGCCATGCTGGCTAGGAATAATTATTGTGTTTAGAATAGGGTTTATTTGGTCCATTATGATCTTTTCAAATATTTTGCCCAGAATAAGAAGCTTTGCGATAGGCCGATAATTCTCTATACAGCATTTATCACCACTTTTAAAAATTGGACATATCTGGGTTTTTTTCCACAGTAATGGAAAACAACCTTCCCTAATTGATCGACTATATATGATGGCCAACGGCTTACACAACACTGAGGAGCATTTCTTTATAAATAATCCAGGCAGCTGGTCAGAACCAGGACCCTTGTTCACATCTATATACTCAAGGTATTTTTCCACCAATGCATCATTTATCTCTATACCGCTAATCATTATGCCATTGGCAAGAGATATATCGCCTTCATCTTCATCTTCAACCGAAAACTCTTCAACGACATCACGCACATGAACGGATACAAAAAAGTCGTTAAATGCATTACAGACAGACTCACTACCAATGAAATTTACATCACCTAATTTCATTATTTTAGGAATTCCATTAGTACCACGTCGTGATTTAAGAAATGTGAAAAGTGATTTGGGATTACTTTTCAAATCGCTCTCGACGTTTGATATGTAGATAGAATAGCAGTCACGCTGAAGAGATTTTTGTCTCCTCCTTAACGTTGAAAACGATTGATAATCCATTAAATTGCCATATTTCCTCCATTTTTTATGAAATACATTTTTTTCTTTAATAATTTTTATGAGAGACGTCGAAAACCATGGTGGATATGTATTACTGTGTTTAAGTCTCTTTGAAGGTATATTTTTATGGATACAGGTCATCAAGATGTTATAAAACTTAGCGACGACACAGTCTATGCCAATATCTGAAAATTCAATATTCCAATCAATATTTATAAGTTCGGCATTAATCTTTAAGTAATCAGCTTTGTGATACAACACTACATTACGCGAGTTATTTTTAAAAGTGTTGACCTTATCTGAGCAAATCTGTAACTCTACAATTATAGGTGTGTGATGTTTGTCAGCCCTCACGAGGTATGAATCTGCCTCAGTGACCCCACACCTACAACTCGATATAACCAGATCAAGCAGTTTATCATATTCATTATGTACCATATTGTACTGGGTAAATCCCGTGGACGAGATAAGATCAATAAATGTGGAGTGGGCTGCACCACAATTATGACTTCCAATTTGGGGAAGATCATTATCACCCAAAACCCATTTCAACTGGGGCAGGTTATAATCGCCGACCAGCATATACTCATCATGCAGATTATGCAGGAAAATTCTCTCTACCATTTCTGCATGTGAGGTAAGATTATTTAGATAGTCAGTGCCAGGAGCAAGGTAGCAGCAGCATAAATTGAGGTACTTACGCGGCGAAAGCGGAATTCCAACCCAAATATCTTCAGCTGAAGATGACCAATGTGCTCGGCCCACTGGAGAAAGACTAGACCTCACCGCAATAAGAACTCCTCCGCCTGTTTTAGAAATCGATGCACTTCGATCTCTTCTAAATACTGTATAACGTGAATCAAATAATTCAGCATCAGTTATACCTTGAATCAACCAGGTCTCTGTCAGACAAATTATATCAAAAGTATTACTTAAACAATTCATCATAAAGTCATTTGTCTTACCTCTGAGCCCTCTAACATTCTGATAGTAAATTTCTAGTGTAGAATCGCCTTTAAATAAATTAAATTATTATTAGTACATATATAAAATATTATTGGAATAATGCAGTGTGATTCTATAACATAGCAATTGAATAAATCAATAACAATAGGCAGGTTCTTATTATAATAAGAATAAAAATATTTCAGTATGTGGGTGACTGGTAAGGTTAACCATTGGTTGACGGCAGGCAAATGCGATTGGATATTGAAGGGAATGGATAAAAAAAGGAGTAAGGAGGAAGAGAGGAAGCTGTTGAGGACGAGCGTTGACACAGTGATGAGAACAAAAGCAATCAGAACAAAAGCAATCAGAAATGACACCACACAATGAGTTAAGCGCCTTCGATTCTCTCTAGGTCGCTCTCGCCTCTGATCCTTACTCTTGGCGAGGTGTCTTCCTTTCTTATAAATATTTTGCCGTTTCTGGTCCAGACGTATTTGTAGTTTTTTGACTTCGCGAAGAGCTTCGTCTTATACAGAATTCGTTTGTTGTGTAGTGATAAATGTTCGTTGATCGTGATGGCGTTTGGAGTCCCAGTGATGCCGATGTCATTGCTGTTGATAATCTTCTTCTTCATTCTCACTATTGCGAGGAAGTTATCTTTGGCCATCCTCCTAGTAAATCGTACGATGATAGGCTTTGGCGCTGAAGTATTGAAGGACCTGACTCGTACTATATAATCAATATCCCTCGCATCCAATTCATAGCCCAGGATCTTGGAGATGTTTTTAAGAATCTCCAGCAAATTTTCGTTATTCTTCTGGGTTACTCCTTTGATTTCGACATTGTATGATTTTTCCATTTGTTCTCTGTTGTTTCTGTCGCTCTCAACAACATCACACTCCTCTTTAGTAGGTTTGTGTGATAAACTATTTTTCAACGAATTGACCTCTTGTTGAATAGTTTCAAGACGCTGGAGTCCTTCGCCTATTGTATCGACCCTTTCGTCCAATTTCTTCCTGTTTTTGTTTGCAAGGCCCAGTTCCTCTCTGATGGACGATAGTTCTTTTTCGATTTTTTCAAGCCTCTTCTCCAAGTCGTTAAACGGAGCAGGGGAGCTGGGGCTTGATACTGGGCGCGTCGTTTTAAGAGTCACTTGAGCGCAAGGAGACGGTGTGAGGACTTGTTTGGAGATTCTTGGGTCCTCATCTCTACATGGGCCGCAGATCCACTGTGCGCGAGTCCTCGCAGTCATTTTTTTAATGATCGTGGCGGACTGCTCTTGGCATGAGAGGTGGTAGCCCTCATAGCATCTTGAACATTTCAGGCTTTTTGTTGGGCTTAGATCCCCGGTACATTTTTTACACTTCATGATAAAGATTGAAGACGCAATGGTTTGACAGATTAAATTGTTTAAAAAGAAAATAAAATTAGGATACGTTCAAAATGAAAATTATGACGTTTTTTTTAATAAATTCAAATTCGTTTATAATTGTGTCTAATTAATGCATTTATTTTAAACCGTTTTTCTTTTTACTTTAAAATTTAAATGTTATACTGGCATCTATTGATACTTTATCCTACCGTGTTCTGAGTGAAGTACTTATTTATCTTCAAAGTTTATTACAAAATTTCAGGATATTATCAGAGATGTCTATTTCAAAACAAAATAATAATTATTTATTTTTTTAATTTTAATTCCCACCCAGACACGTTTTTGAAAAAGAGGATGGCATTTAAAGTTATCACTTCTTTATTGAATTTCACCTTCATTCATTCACTAAATAACTTTACAGTGCTTTTTGGTACTTAAAGACACTATCAATCACTTCATCAGTAAGTTTTTGGTGCAATATAATACTACCCAGGTT
This sequence comes from Agapetus fuscipes, assembly GCA_951799405.1. Classification (NCBI taxonomy): domain Eukaryota; kingdom Metazoa; phylum Arthropoda; class Insecta; order Trichoptera; family Glossosomatidae; genus Agapetus; species Agapetus fuscipes. The sequence continues at coordinate 11,484,420 of OX637361.1, read as the reverse complement.
GTCACTTATTACGCTTTTTTCAAAAAACTTGTTTATTTAGACAAAATTTTGATGGGTTTATAGGTTTGACACTCAACTATATCTCCTCTCAACTGAGGAAGTAACTTTTGGAATAGTAAATTCAAGTTTTGCACTGTTTTTTGTAATATTTTTGAGTAGCCTTTGATGACTCTGTTTACACTTGATATTATTGATTATTATTGACCCTCTTTGAGACGGCTGCCATGATGGGAGCCTGGAGCCAGCAGAAGAAGGCTTCGGTTCTCAGCCTGTCGCTCCGAGGAGACGCTCTCAGGGTTCTGCAGGCCATACCCCTGGACAACCGTGGTGACTTTGGGCAGCTGAAGCAGCGCTTGGATATGCGCTATGGCCACAAGTGCCTGGAGCAGCTGTACAAGTCGCAGCTGAACACAAGGGTGCAGAAGCCCAACGAGAGCCTCCAGGAGTTTGAAATGGACATCGCCCGCCTGGTACGAGACGCTTACCCGACAGCCTCCGACGACATCTGTGAGAGCTTGGCAGTGGACAAGTTCCTAAATGGATTGCGGGAATGGGAGACGCAACAAGCCGTAAAACTGGCCCATCCCAAGGCTTTGAACGAGGCGCTCAGCCAAGCTCTCGAGTTTGAGGCTGTCAAACAGTCCATCAGGGGCCACGCCAGGGTTCGTGCAGTCGAGGCAGAGGAGGTCAAGCTACCTACAACCGAGGAGCTAATTGAAAAAGTGCTGGAACGTCTGAGACCTCGAAGACGAGACCCACGCTGCTGGAACTGCGGACAGCTGGGCCACCTTAGCACCAAGTGTCCCAAGCCTCAGAAACCCAGAAAACAGGCTGCGGAAAACTAGAAAGGGTTAATGGGAAGGGGCAACCGTTGACCCACGCTGGAGAGGCCCTGAAATCTGCTGCTACTGTCGCAACCGTGAGAGGAAAAGCCAGCAGCATTTTTATCAATGGCATAATAGATGGAGTAACTCGTGAACTACTGGTGGACACGGGAGCAACCAGGACAATTCTGAGACGCGACATAGTGGCACGAGGTAAGCAGATTGCACCAACAAAGTGGTCTCTGCACACCGCCACGGGAGAGTCAGCACAGGTGTATGGGGAGACGATTGCCACCTTCCAAATTGGCAGCACCACTTTTGATCATCGGACGTTGGTGGCCAACATTGAAGAAGACGTTATATTGGGAATGGACATACTGGACAGATTTGGGTGCAGTTTAAATTTAAAGAAAGGGTCCATTAAAATTGGAAATGAAGAAGTCATCCTGCAAAGACGGAAAGAACTGGCTGCACGTGTTATCCTAGCCAAGAATACCGAAGTGAAGGGGCGATCCGAGATGATAGTGAGTGCCCGCCTGGATTCCAGTAGTACAAATGACCAAATCTGTATGATAGAACCGGAGAACATGGACAATGTTAACAAAGGAGTCATGGTGGCAAGAACAGTGATTCGCGCAAAGGAGACCATTCCTGTCAAGATCATGAATGTGAACAGCTACCCAGTTAAAATGAATGAAGGTTTTGTTTTGGGCAGATGTGAGAGGATAACTTCCATTGTGCAACAGATGACAAACATGTCATGCGAAGGAAACAAATTGTCAACACAATTGGAAGCCCTGGTCCACGACGCTTCCCAAGGTCTAACCGAGGAAAACAAACGGAGAGTGAGGAGTTTGATCTGCCGCTACCAGAACATTTTCGAGGACTCTAATGGTCGTCTGGGAAGAACCAAGGTAGTGCGACATAGCATAGACACCGGAGAAGCGAGACCAATAAAACAGGCTCCAAGAAGACTACCCTTTGCAAAGCGGGAAGAAGCTGACAAGATCATCAAAGACATGAGCAAGGATGGCATCATAGAACCATCAAGTAGCCCTTGGACATCCCCGGTGGTACTGGTGAAAAAGAAGGATGGTACCACGAGATTTTGTGTGGACTACAGACTGCTCAACGATGTTACGAAAAAGGATAGTTACCCTCTGCCAAGGATTGACGACACCTTGGACACATTGGCAGGATGCACCATTTTTTCCACATTGGACCTGAAAAGTGGCTACTGGCAAGTTGAATTGGATGCCAAAGATAAGGAGAAAACTGCATTCTCGACTGGATCTGGACTTTGGCAGTTCACCGTGATGCCATTTGGCTTATGCAATGCCCCCGCCACGTTTGAAAGGCTGATGGAGAATGTGCTGCGAGGACTATCATGGGAAACCTGCCTGGTATACTTGGATGACATAATCATCCTGGGAAAGGACTTCAACCATCAGTTGAGAAATCTGGAGCAAGTTTTCGGGCGACTACAAGACGCTGGACTGAAGCTCAACCCAAAAAAGTGTAACCTGTTCAAGAAACAAGTAAATTACCTGGGACACATAGTTTCTCAACGTGGAGTTGAAGTTGACCCTGCCAAAATCAAGGCAGTAAGAGATTGGCCCGTGCTGAAGGACAAACATGAAACTAGGAGTTTCCTGGGGCTGTGCACTTATTACAGGAGGTTTGTGCCAAGATTTGCGGACATTGCAAAACCGCTCACCAAGCTTACGGAAGAAAACACTCGCTTCCATTGGAGTGATTCCTGCGCACAAGCATTTGAAGAGCTTAAGGGAAGATTAACAAGTGCCCCCATCTTGAGCTACCCACGAAAAGATGGAAAGTTCATCCTGGATACCGACGCTAGTAATGTGGGGATAGGAGGCGTCCTTTCCCAAATACAGGATGGGCATGAGACTGTTCTGGGTTACTTCAGTAAAGTGCTTTCCAAGCCAGAACGAAATTATTGCGTGACCAGACGAGAGCTTCTTGCCGTGATAAAATCAGTGGAACACTTCCGCAAATACTTGTACGGGAGAAAATTCACACTACGGACTGATCATGCTGCACTGGTTTGGCTTCTGAAATTCAAAAACCCAGAAGGGCAAGTGGCTAGATGGATTGAAAGGCTCCAGGAGTATGATTATGACTCCGAACATAGACCTGGCACGCTTCATCGAAATGCGGATGCATTATCCAGACGACCATGCGCCAGTGACTGAAAACATTGCAGCAAGATGGAGGACAAGGTAGCAATTGTCCAAAGGACGACCACCGAAGATGAGGACTGGCAAGATGAAAAATTGGCGCAAGACCAACTGAATGATCCGGACTTGAAGTATGTGATGGAATGGGCGCGAGAAGGAGAAAGGCCAACCTGGGAAAAACTCGCCCCCTTATCACCAACTGTCAAGGCTTATTGGGCTCAATGGGGATCCATAGTGATAGAAGGAGGGTTTCTGAAACGAAAGATCGAGAAGGAAGACGGCACACTTAGAAGAAAGCAAACCCTCGTTCCGAGGAGCCGAGTACCGGAAATCCTTGGACTGCTGCATGGAGGAACTTCTGGAGGACATCTAGGCGTTAAGAAGACGCTGGAGAAAGTGAAAGAGCGATTTTACTGGATCAACTGCAGCGAAGACGTCAAAGATTGGTGTCGAAAATGTGTAACCTGTGCAACGGCCAATGGACCGCAAAGGAAAAGGCGAGCACCAATGCGTCAGTACAATGTTGGCAGCCCCTTTGAAAGAATTGCCATCGACATAGCTGGCCCATTTCCTACAACTGAGAAGGGTAACAAGTACATCATGGTGGTGATGGATTACTTCAGCAAGTGGGTGGAAGCTTACTCAATCCCTAACCAAGAGGCCGTAACCGTGACTGAAGTTCTAGTTACCGAATTTATCAGCAGGTTTGGCGTACCCCTGGAATTACATTCTGATCAGGGAAGGAACTTTGAAGCTGCTATCTTCCAGCAAATGTGTGAGCGGCTAGGGATCTACAAGACCAGGACCACTGCGCTACATCCACAGTCTGATGGAATGGTGGAAAGGATGAACCGTACCGTGGGGAGGTACTTAGCCAAAGTAGTGTCCAGCCATCAGCGGGACTGGGACCGACATCTGCCTTTGTTCTTATTGGCTTACCGGTCGGCTGTTCAGGAAACGACGAAGAAGACTCCCAGCAGCATACTGTTTGGGCGAGAAATGCGACTTCCTTGTGATTTCAAATTTGGCTGCAAACCAGGTGAAGACCTAGCCGGAGAAGACTATGTGACAGACCTTCGCAGGAGGCTGGATGACATCCATGATCAGGTCCGCATGAACATCGGGGAAGCCAGCGATCAAATGAAGGAGCGCTATGACACCAGAGCTGACAGCATGGGGTACAAAGCTGGTGACTGGGTGTGGCTTTTTGACCCCAAGAGGCGCCAAGGATACTGTCCGAAACTTCAGCGTTCCTGGGACGGGCCGTACGAGATCTTGGAGCGCATCAACGATGTGGTCTACCGCATAAAAAAAGAGACCAAACGGAAAACCAAGGGTCGTGCACTACAATCGCCTCTCACCATACCTAGGCGATAATGATGACCAACCAGCCCAAAAAGTACGACAGTGCGTCGCATCCGAAAGATCACCAGCCTTTGAGACGTTTTGGGAGAACGCGAAGGCAGGGCAGAAGTTTCGCCATGGAGTGACCACAGAAGTCCACAAGGACTTATTTGAGGTCACTAGGGACCACACACTGGCATGCAGTGTACCGGAAGATCTAGATATGTCTAGAGGAATTGCACGGGTCTTCCGATACAAATTCGGAGAACCGCAACCCTCGAGCAGCCCGCAAGGAAGAGCTCTGAGACTACCGAAGGGGCGTCAACAAGCATACTGCCTGGTTGTCCCGGATTCCAGCAACCTGGAAGAGGACTACAAGGCATTGTGGGACGGCCTTGTTGAGCTGCGTGACTACATGTTGGAGGATCAGCAGGCGCGTCTGGCAATACCGAAGATGGGTGGCGGCCGCGCTAATCGAGACTGGCGGATAATCCGGAGTATGATTGAAGCAGTGTTCTCGGGAGTCGGCATCAGCGTCATGGTGTGCTGCGAGCAAGCGCAGCCGAGAGCCAGTGGGGAGAAATCCGTGGACTGCCACTTCTTCCTGACCACAGGGTGTCGACGTGGATCAGCATGCCCCTACCTACACAGAGTCAAGACTGTTCCGGGACGAAACAGTCTAGGTGGGGGGTAGTGTTATGTAAATATAAATATTGAAATAAGTATGGGTAGTTATAGTTATAAGAATCCTCAAAAGTATTGGTAGGTAGGATTTTGGTTGTGTCTAGGTAGTACGTGAAACATCGAGAAGTAATAATTACTCTGGAACCGTCTGGCGACTTTAGTTCTGGATCATACTGCTCTGAAGAGTATAAAGGTGCGAATGGCCTGCAGAGCGGGCCAGTATCATAGCGACTAACAAAGACATCGAAGCCATCTGATCAGTGAACCGAAACCAAGTAGAATAATCGAGAAAGTAGTGTGAAAATAAATATTGTAACAGTGTAAAATAAATAAGTTTTAAAGGAGACCTGTGTATTTTTAATTTTGAAGACAATTGAACCCTAATTTCGTAACATTATAATACGTGTCTGCTTGTAGGAATGCATTTTATATGAATATCAAATGTAGTATTTCTTTGCAACGCAGATTATAGACTATAGAAGAGGATGCAACGCCCCTTGTCTGATCAGAGTTAAAAATCAGCACATCTGCTTGATGGTTTCCATGACAACGTTGAAATGAGACCAGAACAAGCAGAGCCACATTTGCATCTAAATTACAGGCGAGCCATGGCAAAGGAATATCTTTAAATGCATAATGACAGACTGTTTAAATCTTCTCTTTGCAACGTAGAACGATACCTGCTTCACAGCCTCCACAGATCATCGCTCCTGACTGTCATTCATATTCGTACACTTCCAGAAATAATAAAGTCCGGTCGATAGCTCAACTAATAGAGTGATTGCATTCCATGGCGAGAGCTCGGGTTTAAATTCCATCGCACATCGTTCACAGTTTACAATGTACTGATTTCTAGCCCTTGCTTTCGACTTCACGGCTCAATGTTTTAATCGACACTCTCGCTTGCACACAATTGGCTTACATTTATATACGTTCATACGGACGTTTCTCGACTGTTCTTGATTTCTCGAACATAGTGGATGATTCCAATACCACAGCGTTGTTCCACCAGCGTGATAAGGATCACGTATGCACTAATACTACCATACGCTCGGAACATTATATGTGCAATTTAAATTATAATGATGACGATGATGAGTTGATGATTCCTTTATGGCGCCGTTTCGTGATGTAGTCACTCCAAGGGCGCTTGTGCAAATGATGCCAGAAATTTGCTTGTTTTCAGTGCATTCCGGAACTTTCCATGGTCCTCTAGCTCTCTCTCATGATGTGGCAGGTGGTTCCAGGCCAGAAGACCAGCAACTGCGAATGCACGCTCTCCAAACATTGTGTTAACTCTACTTATCGGTTCTTCAATCTTTGATTTGGCTCCAGTTTCAGCCGAGCGCAGTGTTAGGCTTTTTTTGCCGAGGGTGACTGGTTTGATTAAATCAGCGAGATATTTGGGTGTTTTTCCATTTAAAGCTTTGTGGACCATCGTGCACACTTTAAACTCGATGCGCTCCGGAATACGGAGCCGGTGAAGCTTGTGGAGAAGAGGAGTAATGTGAGTAAATTTTGACTGACTAGCAATCATGCGAGCGCACGCATTGACGACCAATTGTAGCCTATTCAATTGACATATTGGTTGCCCTGCATATAAGTAATTGCAGTAGTCTATTTTTGACACCACAGATGCATTTACTAAGGCTTTCCTTGCTTCCATTGGTGGACAGTTATTAACAAGCTTGATCTGCCGTAATCCCTAGAAACTCGAACTGACAGTCTTATTTATTTGAGCTTTTATAGTCAGACAACTTGTTATGTTTTGATGGAAAGGTATTTTCAGGATACTTACATCCGGCTAGCTCTCATCAGCATCACTCTCAGGGCGTGCGGTTATTTCCTTGTGTTGCTTACTTGTATTTTGGGAAGGGTGGTATATTTAAAAGATAAGTTTAACATGAACAAATAAGGGTTTATTCACTTTAGTAATATGGGGAAAAAGGGGAAATAAGGGAATGGCTCGACCTCTACCTTATCACTAAAACACTCCCTACTCTGTTGACTGGAGTTCTGAACTGAAGGCCTGGGGCAGCGCCCCAGGCTAGCGGCAGCTCACGAGGCGGACGCCTCCACACGTTGGAGCCCCTGGGTGGGCGCTCCTATGCACTATGTCTCCTATGCCTCTGGTCCACAAGGCGGGTGTCTTGCTGGCAGGAAATCCAAGTAGATGGGGAGGAGGGAGCTCCATGGTGATGCCCCCTCTTGCACCGCTTGGTGCTTGGTCGCCGACGTCTGACTCTCTTCACCTCTTGCCAAGAACTGATGAGCGACGGCCCGATTGTTCGCACGGCGCAGTTCGGTCACTTCCGTGACCGTTCGGCTCCGTTCGGCCCACAAAACACACTGTACACTTAGAGATTGTTATTTTTATGTTTTTTTAAAAATAACATAACAAACTGTCTGAATGTATGAAATACAACGTAAGTTACGTAAGAATGTTGAATATTGAGTGGTCGTTTGTATGGAGCTTTAAGGTAAGTATTTACGAGTATAATGTTGCGGAAATCTCATTTCCAAACTTAATTTCAAGTCCTTAAAAAGTAATCTTCCGTACGGAATTAATACCATACCTTCCGCAGTTCGCTGAACCGAGAATGTCCAGAGTCATAATAAGAGGAGAGCTTGTATGAAGAAGGTTATGACTCTGGATGAAATAAAAGAAGTATGTAAAGACAGAAAGAAATGGCGGTTAATCTATAATGTTGAAGCCTAGGACTAGGGTTTTGTTGATTAGAATTTTGTATTTGTGTTGATGTTTATCCATATTATTATTTGTGATTTTATAAAAAAAAATTAGTGTGGTTAGTTGTTTCACCATTTTCGGTTCAGAGCTACATTTGCACGGTATAGTTCGACGGTTGATTATTTATTTAGCTATGTGGAATTTCGGTCCTTCTATAATCTATCATCTATAATCTAAGTTGCAAGGATATATTCATTCAAAGCTCTCAGATGTATGCCCACAAACAAACACGTGTAGTTCGCGCTTACAAATGCTGATTGTGTACTTACAAATAAAATCCAAACCTCAAATGAACATAAGCCCTGCAACTCTTGCCGACATTCCCTGAAACAGGGGTGACATTGGCAAAGTGAACCATTTTTTACAGTATGGGTGGTCAACCTCATACCAACCTATAAGTCAAGGAATACGAGTAATAAATAACATTAAAGTATAAGAAAACAACAAAACCTTAAAAATAAATCTATACAAAAAAAGTAAAAAAATGTCTTATGCAAAAAATTTAGAAAGCCAATAAACCAACATTACAAATCAGCATTGCAGATTAGCCGCCACTTCTTTCTGTCCTTGCATACTTCTTTCATTTCATCCAGAGTCATAACCTTTTTCATACAAGCTCTCTTTTTATTATGACTCTGGATATCCCATTCGCTCGCTATTTCTAAAATTTGGTCCATCCATACCTTTCTCGGTCTTCCTCTTCCACGACATCCATCAATTCTTGCAGCATATACTTTCTTCGTGATTCTTTCCTCATTCATTCTCTCCAAATGTCCAAACCATCCAAGTATACTTCTTTTAATCTTTACTTTCACACTTTCTCTTACACCGCATTCCTCTCTAACAAAATCATTCCTCACTCTATCACTCCGTCTTTTTCCAATCATACTTCTTAAGTAATCCATTTCTACCGTATGGACTTTACTAATCTCACTTTCACTCACCGTCCAGGCTTCACTTCCATACATCAGAGTGGGCACTAGTATACCACCTTCATACTGAAAATTTGGGTTACTCTCGAACAAATACAAATCGACGGTTAAAAGCATATAGGGCATAAGCGATACAAACTAAATTGTTCAGGAGAGCAAATGAAAGTTTGAGATTCCAAAAAAATGGACATAACTTTTTAATTTTTTCTCATATCGTTAAAATCAAAACAGCTCTAAAATAAAATAAAATAAAGGCATTTATTTGCATTCTATTAATGTGATTTTATGATTTTTTAATGTCACAAGCACCTGTAGGACAAAAAAGACCACAAATTTCATCGGTTACACAAAAACCTTACTTCGAAAACGCAGTTTCTTGTTTGGGCATAAATTACAAAAAAAGTCATAGTAGAGCCATGGGAGTGAGCGCATTAGAAAGAGCAGAAAATTTTAAGTAGGATAGCATTCATAACTCATTTTGGACAAAAACATCACTTATGTCCTATTTCCTTTTAACCGTGGAAATTCTTATTACTCGTAGGTACCTATAAGTTTTTAGTCACTTCTAGAGACTTCATAGATTTATTACACAACTAAGGCAGACACACCCAAACACAACTTAACTACCAATATCCTGCATATTCGTTACAATATATTGCCAATATATACAACAGACTAATTACATTCATTCTAACCATTCTGCTCCTGAAGATGCTTCATTAGGCGAAAATGTTCGAGCAAAAACAAAAAGAATAAAGTGAATTAAAACCATGTTTTACCTTTTCAATTTTTAAATATTTATAATTACATTCAATTTTTTTTTCTCCGGGGATGAGCCGTTCATCATTTTTTTTATCCAAAATTCACTTTAGTTCACGGATGATCCATTGTCTCTAAATAGCATTGTGAAGGGTTTTCGACTTCATTTCCTAACACAGTCAAGCTAATAAAGCAGCAGCTGTCAAAAGGATAAAATTAGAGACCCAGTCGTATAACAAGAGAATAATGACATCTACAAACACAGCACATAGTAGCATTGTCTTTCAACAGAAGGGTTTAACGTATATACATTAGATAAAAGGGTGTTTCGATATACGTCCGTAATATTTTCTGCTTTCCCTGCTAAATATAGTTCAGTTACAACCAATACTGTCTTCAATCACAAGACATTTGTATTTAGAGACCAATCCCGAACAAAAGCTTATCAAGTTAATCGTTTGATTGTCGTTTTTCTACTACCTTTAATCTTAGTTGCAAAGATATTAATTTGCAAAGATAGTTAACATTAGGAAATGATTTTTTTAGGCTTTCACGGCCGGATTCAGATGCTTGATTTATTGTTTCCGGGTTTTGACAGTGGTCCAGAGTTTTTGCTTATTTCCTCTTTTTCTTCTTTCTTGATACTTCTTGAAGACCTTCAGGTGAGGTTTCGTCTCCTTTGTTGGTGAAAAAAGAAAAAAAGAAGCAAAAACTATGGACCACGGACAAAACCCGGAACCAAAAAATCAAGCATTAGGGAATGAATTCAAAACTTTAAAATCAATCATCAATATGGATGTTTAATCATGTTATTTATGTTACAAGAGGAATGGTTATTAAATTGGATGTAAAACACAAAAGTCGTAAATCAAGTTTCAGTGGGGTCGTATAGCAAAATAATGAGATTCTGTGTTATCTGTTGAATAAAGCATTTATCCAACTAGAAACCACAATGGTATTAATGGATTTCAGGATAACTGTAGGGAAACAGACAAATATTTCATCTAAGCCTAATTGAAAATTGAACACAATGATGTATTTATTATTCAATCGAAGCATATATCAATTCCAAGAAAAAATATTCTCATCTATTTGACTTTACAAAAGGAAAATATTTCCTTGTTTTTTTTTTCTCATCAAGTAGAAAAAAAAGTATGCGTATGAAACAGTTTTGAGTAAAATGTGTTTAGGGGGTTTTAAAATTCAACTTTAATTAAATAAGCGCACGTGCTTTAAACTTAAATATCCGCTAAATCCAAAATGAAAAAAAAAAAAAAACATTTTTTTACATGGAGCCCTTTCTAAAAAGATTTTCAGAATACATTTCAGCATTTACTCAAAAACCTTTTTCTTAAACTAAGCCTAAATTGTTGTTTTTTTTTATATTTTGGGTGAAGTCTTTCTTCAGCATATGGATGTTACATCCCTAACTCCATTTTGTTTTTCAGAGTTGAATACAGATAAAGAACGAATCTTTCTCTATTTTTGCGCAATCCATTTGTGTTTTGTTAGTACGCAACAAGGTTTTACGCGACATTCTGGGAGCGGCAATTGAATTTTTCTGTCTTTTGGGATTTTCTCCGCGAAAACGAATCAATCAAAGACGACATGATGTTTTTTGCGTGTCGGCAACAGAATACAAATGTATCTGTCACTTTCATACGAAAAACACATTTTTTATATCAGCACATTTCAAAAAAATAACAACAATAGTAGGTACAATTAATTGCCATGATGATTTTATTTGGTTCTTTTTTTTTTTAAATTGTAATAAAATAAAAAATTAAATGACCCAATATTTCTAAAGAATTTGTAGGTTGGCATGGGACTCACCACCCATACTATACAAATCGGGTAATTTTGGCCCATGCCTTGATGTTTTTTTTTAAATTGGAACCAAATTATAAGTTAAGCGACTCAATATCTCTATATTTGTAGGTTGGCATAGAGCTCACCACCCATACTATACAAATCGGTTCATTTTGGCCCATGCCTTGATGTTTTTTTTTTTTTTAAATTGGAACCAAATTATAAGTTAAACGACTCAATATCTCTTTATTTGTAGGTTAACATGCCTCTCCCCCATTCTTCGGGCAGTCGTGGCAAGAGTTGCAGAGATTAATTTTAATGGGGATGTGTGTTTTATATTGTTCATATATATTACAATTTCAGTATACCTAACTATAATAAATTTTGTATCTTAGATTTCTGTTAAATGTTGTCTATGAATTTATGTTTCTGTTTTGAAAAAAATTGTTTTGAAAATTATTTTTATAAAAATATTTGTAACCAATCTGCTCCTGAAGATGCCTCATTAGACGAAAATGTTCGAGGGCAAAAAAGAAATTAATAAGTGTTTTAAATAAAAAAATTACCCATTTGAATTTTTAAATAATTAAAAATGGACTTTCACTGTGTTAATAGATCCACCCTAAAAATATATAAAATACATTTTATTAGGTGTGAAATTCTACGCGTTTTCTTGTGGGCGTGCGTGGAGTGTGAATCCTAAATGTTCATACTTATATTTGTAATTTTTGTTACATTATTTAGTTATCTATAAGTACTTATATTGCCTCAGATTTTTAAATTTCATTATAAAAATTTCAAACATCGATGCTCCTTTAAAATATAAAAATCAACTTTGATCGGATTACTAAATATTTATCACGATACTAAAGTGTTTATTTTGCGAGGAGAAGAAATGTAATTTTCGCGCGCGAATATTCCCTCCAAGGGGGTAATTTTGAATCATAAAACTTGAGCTTTTAAATAGTTCACCTCGAGCTTTTAAAAGCATCCCGCTGTTGAAATTTAGAAAGTAAACAATACTTTTTTGCTAACAACCTTTTCGCCGAAAGTTTCCCGCTCCCTTTTTTCTTTATTCGGCAAATAAAAGGCTTTCGCGCAAGTATGAAAACACCGGCGCGAGGAAGTGGAAAGAATCTTAAAAAAATAAAAAAGTATGAAAAGTTAAAAAAAAAGTGTATGAGCGACTTATTTTATTTCAAAACAACTTGTTTTTTATTTATCCACATTATTTTTTTTTAATCAAAGTTATGGTCAACTGATCCAGGCGGGGATCGAACCAACGTTGTTCTATTCCAAACACGTTAGAAAGATCAGCCCACTTGGCTCCCTCGGCCATAACACCGACTAATTTTCGATAAAAAAATCGATAGGAAAAACAAAGTTATTAATTCACTTAATTCCCTTTTACTTATTTTTTTGCTCAAACGTTTTAGCCTTATAAGATCTTCAGGAGCATAATTGTTGTTTTTTTTATTTCACTTTCTAGATCATTTTTCTTGCAATTTTCCTAAACTTTCTGCATTTTTTTTATATAAATCTTTCTATCTGTTATAAAAAAAAATCAAATTGGCTCATGTATCCTGAGATTATGACATCCAGTTATTTGAATACCAAATTATACATTTTTTTTAGTTTGTCTTCTCATTTTACCTTTGTAAAAGAAAATCAAAGTGAAAACCCTTGTTATACTTCTTCAGGAATGGAAAAAAAAACAATCAGCAATACCAATTCTAAACTAAACCAAATCTAATTGAAAAATCGAAATATTTTCTTCAGAAATCAATTTAGGATCTGTCAAGTTTGATTTAGAAAGCAGACGCATTTCAAGTTAGCAATCCACTTCGAGATATCGAATTTATTAATCTTATAAATAATGTACTTCGCAAATCCTTACGACTATTTTTATTTTATTTGATAAATTGAAAGTCAAGCGCAAACCTACTACTTTTTTTTTTTATCGAAAAACTGCCTTTGCTGTATTTTGGAATTTTGTTTTTGCTTTTTAATTACAGAACTATACATTGTTTAGGTTCCGTACTAAACATTTTTTTTATAGTGTCAATATTTTTTGAGTAAATATGGAAAAACTGAAACTACTAAAAGAATTAAATTTTAATTAAATCAAAGATCACAGTTTTTCCATATTTACTCTAAAACCGTTGACATTTTAAAAAAAGTGTTAAGTACGGAACCTTAAAAATGTATAGTTCTGTAATCAAAAAGCAAAAAAAAAAAATCCAAAATACAGCACACACGAAAAAAAAGCTAAAAATGTAAAAAAAACGCGTTTTTTTAAATATTTTTTTGTGGTGGTAATTCTTAAGTTATATATTTTGTTCAAGCTTTATAATTAAAATAAAAAAATAATAAACATGCTTGATTTTTTTCATTACTGTAACTATTTTTCTAAGACCATAAAGTGTAAGAAACAAAAATGGCAGATTTAGCTTTATAACACGCCTTAATCACAGATACGATTCAAAATCATTATCATCATAATATTATGTACTTATTCCTTTCTCTACTCGACCGTGTAACATCACTTTTTTTTTTTTGTCAAAAGAACTCCATTAAGCTTTACAAATAATGTGTGTAAGTGTCAATTCCTTCACTGAATTCTAATCCACACATTTTGATCATTTTCTTTCAATATTTATTTATTTTCAAATGAAATAAATAAATATATTTTGTCACCATTATTACAAATAATACCTACTCCACTTTCTCCCCTCGCCATGTATCGAGGAAAGTACTGTGTTCGGCGGATTTATTCTTTGATCTTTTTTTTTGCACAATGCGAATAAACACTCAGCGTTCTACGGTTTCTTGAACACACAGTGATATCATATCGACCTTTGAATGTCAAAAAAGCGACGTTGGCAATTTTCGGCCAGGTATGAAAAACATCACTATTTTGAGTCCGATTCTTTGTGATGGCACCTCCATATTAGAAGATTTGATGAACGAGATTTTTGTTAGTCTAAATCTAAATCTAAGTTGCTATGATATGTATCATTTGGGGTTCATATTAAGTGCATTCCCACAAGCAGACACGCATAATTTCGCGCTCACACATGCCGCATGTGGATCTACAATATAAAAATCCAATCTGAAATGAAGATAAGCCCTGCAACTCTTTCCGAACTTCCCTGAAACAGGGGTGACATTGGCAAAGTGAACCATTTTTTACAGTATGGGTGGTCAGCTTCATACCAACCTATAAATCAAGGAATTAACCAACCTATAAGTAAGTCAAAAGAACTTTATCAGAGTAGGTACGCATATTCGAATGTTTGGTTGATGATCAAATTCTAAATGAAAAACAATGATTATGATTGTTTGAGAACCGATTTTATTTTAATTTTTTTACAATCAAAAAGTTAAAATAAACAGTGCTACAAATAAAAGAAAAATTATTTGATCTCTACTAAATTTTAAGGAACCAAAACAATTCTAATACAACTCTGTTTTATTTTCATTCGATTTATTATAAAAATTAGTAATGTATGTACTCGAACGTTTTCAATCTTTCGATCATCTTCAGAAAGATCGAAACCATTATTACTTTTTGAAAAACAAATGAGAGAAAAAAGTATTCTGACAATGTTATTCACAAAGCATTTGATCTACAGCTGATCCATAAATCATCGTTTTTTTGTATGAAAAATTCACGATAGGGGGCGGTTGATCCATGGATTTGTTGGGTGTGAATATTAACATCATTAAATAATAATGCTATTTGAAAGGTGTAAAAAATATATCTTTGTGAAAAAAATGAAAACATCCAAAGACTTTAAAGGTAAAAAAGGGTTTTTTCGTAAATATGTTTTCATCACGCTTTATTATCAGAAATTTGATACAAAGTATTCGAAATTAAATAAAAAAGTACAAAATCAGAAAACCTTGAACGTATAGTGAGGTTTCAAAAAACTTATGAAACTCATATTGAGTCCTTTCTTTATATAATTTCAAAAGTCCTTGAAGTGTAGGTACAGCTGATGTATTGAAAAAAGTCCTATTATGTATGTATGTAATAAAAAATATTTATATTATGATTGTATTTTACAAAATTTACCTAACATGAATGACTTTATACATTGTCCGGTTGTATAAGGTCATTGTTCGGTCGATAGCTCAGTTGGTAGAGTGCTTGCATTCCATGCCGTGAGCCCGGGTTCGAATCCCACCGAGGGTGTCAGAAATGATTTCCCGTTTTGGTGCTTATTTTTCAAAACCCCAAAATAAAATATCGGCAAGGTTTACTCAGTCTTCACAAGAAATGAGAACCAGCCCCCTCGGAAGCTGGGAAACCCCACTTCAACTGAAGTTGTTGGCGTAAGGCCGGCCCCCTTACCTGTAAAAATAAATAGGTTCATCTCGCCGCATGCGACCCCTGGGGATAACGCGGCAAGAAGTTACACTCTATGTGTAGCTTAGTTACGTTTTGGCGTACTTATAATTATTGTATAAATATAACTTAAATCTACTTTTTAAGACAGAGGTTTCCAAACTTTTATTACTCATAGACCCCTTTTTTATAGATCTTCTGGTAGACCCCCTAAAATTTTTTGCGGCTTTTTGTCGCCCACCGGGGGGGGGGGGGTGTAGGCACGCGATTTTCAAAGTTTGTAGACCCCCTCTTACGACTTGTAGACCCCCATTTTTATGTTACGTCAATATAGACCCCCATCGAGCATCCATAGACCCCCAGGGGTCGATATCGACCACTTTGGGAATCACTGTTTTCAGAAAAACAAACAAACTGGAAATTACCGTATTGTTGGTTGACAATCCCTATCAATATCAGTGTCCTGTACCCGTAGTACGAGTTTTTTTTCATAATACTCTAAGTATCGAGTATTCGAGAAAAATGTATGTGAACTTGAATAGCACCTCTGGCAAAAAAAGTTTTCAAGTTCACATACATTTTTCTCGAATACCTACTCGATAATAAGTAATATGAAAAAACTCATACTCGGAGTACTGTTTATCTTTGCAGGTAACATGACACAACTTTAATAACGTTACGAAAATAATGAAAACCGATATATCACGTTACTGCTGAGGCAGGTTCATTTCGCGACGCCAGCACAATATGTCACTTTCAATGAATCTCGCTACGGTGAGTCCGTTGAAAGTGTATGAACCAAACGTAATGTCGTCAGAGCTTTATCATTCGACCCCTTTACAGTCCACTCATTAATGAAGTAAGAATTTTACTTGTTTCTGAATGATACTTATATTTTTTGTTTTTTTTTTTTCACTGCTTGTTCTTTCTCCTGTAACTTCTAGCGCAATATTTTGTTACTTTAAAATTGGATGCTGCAGCTCTAACAGGGAATCTGTTCTTTTGTTAAGAATTATATTTGATGTAATAATAATCGAACTATTTTTTTGAGCTGTTTCTTCATTGCTTGTTGTTTCACCTGCCATGTTTTGGAAAACCGGCAACCACAGTTTATTTTTACTTAGATGTTTCAGTTATAAACAGGGATGTTGTGTTTTTATTAAGACGACTATGTAACCTAAAGTATAAATTAAAAAAAAAAAATGTCATGTCCTTACTATCAAAGTGACTTTGTTCTAATTAATAAAAGTGTTTTTTTTAAGATCTTTTATCCATTTTTTTAATTAGAAAAAAGTTCAGAAATTACAAAAAAAATGTATTAAAAAATAAGTTTTTTGAATCTCTCAGATTTTTTTGATAAGATTCCATGAACTAGCTGTGGATTACCTGCTGTTGTGAATAGCAAGCACTGTTAATCCATTTATCTATTTGCCTATAATCTAGGCGCAAAAATGTCATACGATTTATGTTTCATATTCAAAGCACGCCCACAAACTTACACGTGTAAAAACGCGTTTACACATGCTGTATACGCAAAACGCAAAAAAAAGCAAATAACCTACACATATAGTGTAACTTCTTGCCTGCGTTTCCCCGAAGGGGTCGCATGTGGCGCTTCGGGACCTATTTATCTTTACAGGTAAGGGGGTCGGCCTCACATCAACCACTTTCAGTTGAATTGGGGGTTTCCCAGCTCCCGGGGGGGCTGGTTCTCATTTCTTGTGAAGGCGGAGTAAGCCTTTGAGATCGAACCCTTGCTCTCGGTATGGAATGCAAGTATTCTACCAATTGAGCCACTTCGTAAGGCCGGCCCCCTTACCTGTAAAAATAAATAGGTTCAACTCGCCACATGCGACCCCTTCGGGGATAACGCGGCAAGAAGTTACACTTTATGTGTAGCTTAGTTGCGTTGCGTTGAGTTGTGAGCTATCGAACTTTTTACGAGCTTGATCGTCGTCGCTACAAAGCGCCAATTCTAAAGCAAGACCCAGTTGCTGTAAGGCTGGATGGACCTTTGGTGACCGGTCATTGGTAAAGGTTTTATGAATTTTTCAACCCAGCGAAGAGCAAATTTGAAAATATAAATGGTTTATTTTTTGTGCTCCGCCGGGAATCGAACCCACAACCTTCCCATTCAGAGTCCGAAGTGTTAAGACTGAACTACGGACCGGAATACGAACATATGAAATCAGACCCAAACCGCAAACGGACAAAAACCCCTTTTAACTCATGCCGGCATTCCTTGAAATAGGGGTCTAATCTAATCTAATCTAAGCTGCAAAGATATATATCATTTAAGATTTACACTAAATGCATTCCCACAAGCAGATATGTATAATTTCGCGCTAACACATGCCGCATGTGGACCTACAATATAAAAACCCAATCTCAAATGAACATAAGCCTTGCAACTCTTGCCGTCGTTCCCTGAAACAGGGGTGGCAAAGTGAACCAATTTTTATATCATGGGTGGTCAGCCGCATAACAACCTATAAGTCAAGGAACATATTGATGGGTGATATTGACAAACTGAATTGCATTATATCTACATCTCTGCAACTTAAATTAAAGATGAGATTTGGAATTTAAATAAATAAAAATGTAGAAGAATAGAGTGGTACTAGGAAAAAAATATTTTTGAATTCAATTTCTATCGAAATAATAAAAAAGGAGCGATTCAATTTTGTATGAAATTCAGCGATAAATTTCAAGAAATTCAGGGCATACATTGGTTTTTTATGTTAATTGTTTAAAATTAAATAAACATTGACTGAAAAGTATTCTGTATATTTAACATTGAATATTACAATTGAATTTCATATTTATGAATATTAAATGAAATAAAAGTCCATATTCTTTTTTATTTTCAGAAAGCGTTGGATACTGTTAATGTATTCAACAGTTTTTACGCTAGGGTTGGCCAGCGCCTCCGCAAATGTGTCTGCACTTTGTTCTGAGTTTGCACCCTTCTGTCATCTCCTAGACATTCATACCTCTCTCCATGCATGCTCTTTTCTTTTTCTCACTCTACAGATTCCAGTCATTTCTAATCTCACTGATTTGATCAATCCATTAATTACTTGGTCTCTCCCCTACACGCTTTAATTTGACATTTTCTTTGTTGGAACATTTTTTTAGACGTTAATAATAATAATAATAATATTAGGATGATTTATTTGGTGAGAATTGTTTTTGTGTGTATCACAACTCAAAAGCCTTCTACGAGCTTGGTCGTCGCTTTAGAAAGCGCTAATTCTCAAGCAAGACCCATTTGCTGTAAGGCTGGATGGACCTTTAGTGACCGGTCTTTGGTTAAGGTATGGGAAATTTTTCACCCAGCGAAAAGCATTTTTGAAAATATAATTGGGGATTTTTTTTTTGCTCCGCCGGGATTCAAACCCACAACCTTCCATTCACGAGTCAGCAGTGCTTCAATCAATTTTAATTGTTATGTTTTTGTAATTTTTTATAAATCCTTTTTCGTACATCCGACAATTTTGTTTTGAAATAAACACCTTACACTTTTTTCATTGATCACCTTCACGATTAAGCCAATTTTCAATAAATGAGACATTTGAAGAAGAATAAAAAACAATACAGGCCGTACAATCTGAGATGCAAAGATTTATATAATAATTTAATAATTTAATTTAAATGATGAACCGAATACGAACATTGGCCGAATATTTGGTTAAAAAAAAATGTCGCCCCTGTGACAGGGAAGCTCGGCAAAAGTTGTAGGGCTTATGTTCATTAGAGGCTTGGATTTTATTTGTAAGCACACATTCAGCATTTGTAAGCGCGAACTACACGTGTTTATTTGTGGGCATGCATATGAGAGCCTTAAATGTTAATATAACTCTACAACTTAGATTATAGATTATTATGTCTCTTGATTCATTCAGGTCTGTTTTGAGATTGAAATTTGTGAATGAGCTTGCACAATGTATTGTTTGAAGGAATTTATTTTATAAAAATAAATCATTCTTATGAGTATGTATGTATGTATATTTATATGGGTATATTTTATTATCTCCCACATAAAAATATTGTAAGCTGTGTTTCTTTGTTCCTTGAATTTTTTATTTTATTTTCTCATATCTTTTGTTTATTTTTAAGTTTTATTGTACTTTTTTCTCTTCTTATTTACTCTTACATTTTTCTCATCACTTTCATTTCGATTGTAACTCTAACATGTATGTATATTTATATTTTTTGTGAAATTGGCATACCGCCGTCAATAAAGAAAAATAATTTAAAATAATTTAAAAAATAATTTAAAAATAATTTAAAATAATTATTATAGAAGAAGAAAAAATTTAAGGTTTTTAAGGGACGGGCACATTCTCGTATATATTTCAAAAATATAAATACAAATTTAAAATTTCTTCCGTTGACTGATAGCCATAAATTTTACGGAACTATTAGTTTTGATCAGGGTGTTTTCTGTCAGTATTTTGCAGGGCGCTTGGGCGTTCCATTTCGGAGATGAGGTGTCAACTCAAATAACCGTTAGTCGCCAGGAACCTATTACTTTTGTCGCAAGTGTTTCCCCATTGAGTTATTATAAAGTGGATTTGAAACTATTTTGACGTGAGTAGACACTATATATGTTTCAACCTGCCTCAACACAAAACTTCTTTAGTTAGAAATAGAACAATCGCACCCCGAGTCTCGCCACACAGCTACCAGATAAAATGTACATGGTCTACAAATGGTCTAAGCTGGTTCGGATCTCGGAATCAGAAAGGATTGTAGGGAAGAGAGGAATCCTGGGCAAAGTAGAGAGGACTACAACTCGCAGAAATCAAACTCGATGCATTTGCAACACGCCATTTATTTGGCTCATTGCCGCAAACACATGTTGACAGGTGGATGGTCAAAGCACAAGAGAGTTTTTACAACAACAAAAATGACATAAGACGTCAGACAAGTCTTCTTCCTCTTCTATCTTTTTAGTTGTTAGACAAAATGAAATTAGACGTCAAAAACGTCTTCTTCTTCATTTAATACTAATTATATTAAATTCAGACCAGTACAAATGCAATATACAATAAAATAAAAATTGCTTTGTTTTAATTCACATGAGTTTATTTTTTGACACGACCAGTTTCGGGAGAAGCAGTACCTCCCATCTTCAGGTGTACACCTGAAGATGGAAGGTACTGCTTCTCCCGAAACTGGTCGTGTCAAAAAATAAACTCATGTGAATTAAAACAAAGCAATTTTTATTTTATTGTATTAAATGAACTTTCACGAAGTAACTGCTGAAAATCTAGATAATACAAATGCAATATTTTTTTCCACAATGACGGAATTACTAAAATGTCTTTCCTGCGCGGAAAACGTGCGTAATCGCTGCAATTATTACCGTTGGTGAATTTGTAGATTTTGAAAGAAAAATTACATTTTTATAAAACATGACGGCATGTGTAATTATTGGGTGTCGAAACAAAATATAGAGAAAGCAAGAAAATATACGAGTTCACAAGAAGCACAGTGTTCGGAGACCGCGCTTTCGCCGTTGCGGGACTGTCCGCTTGGAACCAGCTGCCCCCTGAAGTGCGCGCCAAGGAAGGGATCGAGAGCATTAAGAAGGGAATGAAGACCCATTTCTTCACCACCGCGTCAAGAAAGCGCTCTTGCAGTGACAGTGGTCACGAAACGGCGCTCTACAAATCATCATCCTCATTTCACATGATTATTAGGTATTCTGTGGTGTTCGGTAGCTCTGTGAGTGACAAGTCTGGTTGACAAGTAAGCGTCATAGTATTATTATGATTTCAATTGGGATCTTTTTATTTAACTGAGATTTTTTTTTAAGATTTATTTTACATAATACCTAGCGGTTACAAAGTACTGATTACTTTTTCTGATTCTGCCTATATCGACTTCGCGGCTCAATGTTTCAAGCGTCCTACCCTCCGCATCATTGTGGCTCGTTTCTATAGGTGCTAAAGAGACGATTCTTGCATGTTCTAGATTATTCCACATACTTCTATAGTAGATTTTTCGAAACACTTCCAGATTGACCCACTAGCGTGCTTAGGAACATGTTTACACAAACTCATAGTAGATAATGGTAGAGGCAAGCACACACATACCAGCAAACTACGTGCATGTACACACAAACTCATGGTTCGTAACAGTATGTTACAATGACGTAAGTTAGAGCCTGTCCAGATAGGGCGTTGCATGAGGTTGCATGAGGACATGCGCGAGTTTTGTTCGAAAACGGTTCTTTAGCTTTTTAAAAAATGATTTATTTATTAAAACAATAATATTATTACAGTACAACAATTACAATACAGGAAGAAGATGTTAAGTGGCAAAAGTATGGTAGAATGACGCCTTTTCCATATTGTCTTAGGCTTATATACCTTCACGTACATGACCTAGGTCCATGACTTACAATTGGGACGTGAAATCTGGGCATGTGATGGTATGCATTAACGATTTAAGGTCTAGTTATCAATTCTAGGAGTAATATCCATTTATCAATCATTTTTATTAGCTGACAACCTTGCAAAAGGTAAAAAGGTATTCTGTGAATAACAATTAATTAGAAATACAAGTGTTACTGTAATTTGTATGTTAATTAGTTTAGATGTTTGGTTACTAAAAAGGGTCCATCAAAATGGGGACATAACTCGCGTGAGCATCTGGACGGGATGTATGTGGCTCTAGTATCTCGGCTACGCGCGAGTGTCTACGCGCGAGCCGACTCGCGCGTAAAACGCTCCATCTGGACAGGCTCTTAGTTTCGTCTGCACCAATATTGTAAGTCAATGTGTTTCCCTGTTTACATTCAAAGCTCGTGATTAATATTGATGAAGTGATTATGAATATGATGACCTAGTTCCCGTGTAACCTAAATAGGAAATAATGAGCAGACAAAAGGACTCGGTAAAGTATTTTGGTTACATAGAAAAGCAATGACATTTGTAATCACTTGCCTCAATTCATAAATACTAGAAGCGGAAACTTCATAAGAGAAATAATTAAAATCTACAAGCTTTACCCTGCTACCCCTTGTGGTGGCTCGTCTGGTTACTGTTATGAGTGGTTACAGAGCCCGTTCCCACTTGTCGGGTGTCGGGCCGTATATTAATCGGAGGTTCCAGTGGCAGAACATTTTTGGACAAAAT
Organism: Agapetus fuscipes; assembly: GCA_951799405.1. Lineage (NCBI taxonomy): Eukaryota > Metazoa > Arthropoda > Insecta > Trichoptera > Glossosomatidae > Agapetus > Agapetus fuscipes. Next base: position 11,461,619 of record OX637361.1, on the reverse strand, counting down.
CGGTTTCCGACAAGTGTGAATAGCTCCATACATAATGTTCTGCCACTGGAACCTCCGATTAATATACGGTCCGACACCCGACAAGTGGGAACGAGCTCTTATTGTATCATGCCGCTATTTTGTTGGGGGTGGCCAGTATATCTGTCGAAGTGTCTTCACTGAAGAAATTCCCTGTCACAAGGTGAAAATAGTTAAAGTATATTTTTTGCTCTCATTTCCTTTATTGCTCCATTTTTTTTATACAGAGCCCATACATACAACCGTTTCATTTTATATATGTAGAAGAAAATGTAAGATGTATAATTTAATTTGCAATGATATATTGACATTTACGATTCATATTAAATGTATGCCAACACGCAGACACGTCTAATATTGCCCTTCAAGACAAAAGTCCAAATCCCAAATGAACATCAGCTAAAATCAAAATCTAAGTTGCAAAGATATGTATCATTTGAGATTCATATTAAATGCATTCCTACAAGCAGACATGTCATGTATGTTCCTTGACTTATAGGTTGCTATGCGGCTGACCACCCATAATATAAAAAATTGGTTCACTTTGCCAATGTCACCCCTGTTTTAGGGAAGGACGGCAAGAGTTGCAAGGCTTATGTTTATTTGAGATTGGGTTTTTATACTGTAGGTCCACATGCGGCATGTGTTAGCGCGAAATTATACATATCTGCTTGTGGGAATGCATTTAATTTAAATCTTAAATGATATATATCTTTGCAGCTTAGATTAGATTAGATTAGATTAGACACGCATAATTTTGCGCTCGCACATGCCGCATGTGGACCTACAATATAAAAACCCAATCTCAAATGAACATTAGCCCTGTAACTCTTGCGGTCATTTTCTTATTCAGGGGTCGCATAAGCAAAGTGAACAATTTTTACAGTATGGGTGGTCAAATTCATACCAACCCACTGTTGATTTATTTTTACAAAATTTATTCCAGATACAGGTCATGTTACAACTTCGCTATACAACGGTAGATAAGATTTTCTCCCTGCAGAGAGATTTAGCCAGTATTTATTCCTTGACTTATAGGTTGGTATGAGGCTGACCACCCATACTGTAAAAAATGGTTCACTTTGCCAATGTCACCCCTGTTTCAGGGAAGGTCGGCAAAAGTTGTGGGGCTTATGTTCATTTGAGGTTTGGATTTTATTTGTAAGTACACATTCAGCATTTGTAAGCGCGAACTACACTTGTTGGTTTGTGGGCTTACATCTGAGAGCTTTAAATGAATATATCCTTGCAACTTAGATTATAGATTATAGATTATTTATAGTTAGACTAAGGAGAATTCTCGAATCATTGAGAATTGGAACATGCGAGACTTTACTAGAACAATCACTCGAGCAATCTCGAATTATACAAATTATATAAGTAACTAACATCTAGACTCTAGAGACTTAAAAAAAACTAACACAGACAAGCGAAACTCAAAATTACATGATCGTTACAATACTCATTTCTTCATTTCTATCGATGTCTAAAAATCCCAAAAAATGTCTGTCCTATTAAGTCTTAAGGGACAGCTTAAGGCAAAACGTCAGCTTAAAAAACGGTAATTGCATTTAAAAAGGTCAAGGAAAGATTCCTTCATTCCTTAACAAAGTTTCTACATCATTCTATTTTTCAACATTCATCTTGCTACTTCTTCCAAAAATATGTGGCTTAATTTTTCCATCCATTATTTTTATAGACATTTTTTTTTGTATTTAAGTGATTCAGTAGTATAATAGTTTTGTATTTGTGTAACAAATAAATAAATAAATAATGGAAGAGTTAAAATTATTTCTCAATACAATATTCAACTTATAGATTCTTTCAAAACTAGAATTTGCTAAAAAATCATTCTGTCTTTAGAGCTAAAAAAAAGTGGTAGGTAGAAATATATATTTTCTTCAGTTCAATATTCAATTGGCAACTTTTCTTATTGGCACATTTAAAAAATTTAAGTTAAGATATTTGTACAGAAAAAAATTGTCATTTTTTTCTCAGTGTGAAAACTCAGCAAGTTAATGATGTGCTTAGGGATGGAAAACTCCATACGTAAGAGAATTTTCATGAAAATTTATGAAAGTAGGAATCATCTTTCACATCTTATCTCTCGGAAAACTTGCTTATCCGTTTAAAATGTGTAATGTATGTATATTCCATTGTGGAATTCGTGAGCGCGAAACGCGTTCGAGTATGTTGGGCGTGTTCGCGCGCTTTTTCTTTCTTTCACGCATAGCGCTTTTCTTTTTGTCGTACATTACACGCTCAGTTAGTCCCAACATCTGAAAATTGCCCACGCACGATTTATCCAAAACGGAAAACAGGGTTGGCACTCTAAAACCAACAGCGCTTACGGCTCAGCAGATTAATATTCGCATGCACGAACGATCTAGCTAATTTTACTTTAAATAAGAGTTTTAGGCCTACACGGCCGGCTGATGATGCTGAAGAGATGTTTTCCAGGATCTGTTGCCGTGGTCTATGGGAGCTGGAGCTTCCGGACGTTTTTCCCATGTCTACGATGGGCTTCTTCAGCGTGAAGTATGATGATGAAGATGATCTTGATTAAAGTTGTAATGAAAGTGTGTTTACACTCGGGGTTTATAGGTATGTGAAAAATAATGACATTTTGCATCAGAGTCCGGTCGATAGCTCAGGTGGTAGAGTGCTTGCATTCCATGCCGAAAGCTCGGGTTCGAATCCCACCGAGGGTGTCAGAAATGATTTCCCGTTACGGTGTTTATTTCAAACCCCAAAATAAAATACCGGCAAGGTTTACTCAGCCTTCACTAGAAATGAGTACCAGCACTCTCGGGAGCTGGGAAACCTCCACTTCAACTGAAGTGGTTGGCGTAAGGCCGGCCCCCTTACCTGTAAAAATAAATAGGTTCAACTCGCCACGTGCGACCCCTTCGGGGATAACGCGGCAAGAAGTTACACTATATGTGTAGCTTAGTTGCGTTTTTTTTTGCGTTGCGTTGCGTTTTTTGCGTGTTTTTGGAGTAGCGATATCTGTGTATTTTGCATGTGAAACTATTGGGTATATAAGCAAACCATCTTGCTTCTACTTATTTTACTTTACTTTATTCAGCTACAAAGCCTTGAAGACCCAGAACCTCCCGCACCACAATCCTCCAGAACTCTCTTGTCTTGTATTGCTTCCCTTTTTGATCCGTTTACCCACAGAAATTCGGCAAAGGTCTTGACATTGTCTGCCCACCGCATCCTGTGACATCCGAGGGGTCTAACACCAAAGGGGCACCATCCTACACTTTTCTGATGAACGAGCAAACTTATGGGAATTGAAAAGATTAATTATGTTTTTTGCATTATTAAATAAGAGTGAAACTGCTAGCTACAGACAATCATTGAAAAAATCTGAGAAGAAATGACAAAAAAGATGGGAAGGCTACTCGAAATGAAACAGTATGCCGAGGAGAAGAACCAAAAGGTGCTTAAAAATATCCTGAATGAATAGTCTACCGTTTGACATCAGAGGTAGTATCTAAAGCTGTGGTCTACTTTTAGTTTGCGGAAGGATCATGCAGAACACAAAACGGATTTGTGGAAAGTACAAAAATGACAAGTTAGTCTGGTCGAAGCAAAAAAATTGAGTGGCCCAAGTCTAAAAAAAAAGTATGTTTTTGCTTTTAAGTGAAAATAGCTATAATTATCACTAATTTTATGTAAAAGAAGATTCGTCTTCTCTAATCTAATCTAAGTTGCAAGTATATGCAACATTAGAGATTCACATTATATGAATTTTCACAAACAGACACGTATAAGTTCGCGCTTGTACACGCCACATGTGAATCTACAACATAAAAATCCAGATCTCTAATGAACATACACCCTGCAACTCTTACTGACCTTCCCTAAAACAGGGGTGACATTGGCAAAGTGGTCAGTCGCATAACAATCTACAAGTCAAGGAACTTCAATTGTCCAAAACAAATCTATGATCCTGGTCTGAATTTAATATGATAACTAGCATTAAAAGAAGAAGACGATTCTGACGTCTAAAATCATTTTTGTCTAACAACTAAAAAGTTAAAAGAGGAAGAAGACTGATCTGACGTCTTGTGTCATTTTTTTAGTTGTAAAACTTTCTCTTGTGCTTTGCCCATCCTACTGTCAACATGTGTTTGCGGCAGTGAGCCAAATAAATGGCGTGTTGAAAATACATCGAGTTTGATTTCTGCGAGCTGTAATCCTCTCCACTTTTGCCCAGGATTCCTCTTTTCCCTACCATCCTTTCTTATTCCTACATCCGAACTATTTTTAGACCAGATCCAAAGACATACAAAAATATCTTGGGTGGCAACCCTGTTTTTCCTGTACAGGAATAGACGTCCCCATACCATCTAACAAATGAGCGGCACATTACGAACTTTTCCACGTATCTACCTACCAGTACTGCGAATATACAATCTCACGTTCAAATTCAACCATGGCGTTTACCAAAAATACACAGAAACGAAAACAGCGCCTCTAAAGAGCCATCAAGTTTCCAAACACTTTTGTGAAACGCTATGGTTGAGTGTATAACTTATTTGTACTTGGGCTTCAGGATACGTTGCGAAGCTTCTAAGGAGACGAAAATGATCATAGACGCGAGCGAAGAACGTGAAGAAAGTTTGTGGAACTCTCAGCCGTGTTGATAGGGAAGTTTTATTTAATAAGACTTCCTAATACTTCACGTGTAATGATGATTGTACCTTCTATGCTGTTTATGAGTTTTTTGTGATGGATGGGCAGCTTTGGTGATGGTTGATGTAGGAAATGATGATACATTTGGGATTGTTATGAAAAAAATTATAATGGTTTCCGTGCTTTGAGAGAGCCATTGAGGTGTGACGCACACGTAAACGGCGTTGTTTAATGTGTACCTTCCAAATAAATTATTCTTGTATTTATATATTGTTACCAACTAAGGATTTGAAGTACCCACACGCGTCTGAACATGTCCGCTATGGTGTAGAACAATCTGGCTCTAAAATGATGGTAGTATTAAGGTACCTATGTACATAGAACAGCGGTCTGGTATGAGGGAGAGATCGAATTATCTGGAATATGCAAGAATGATCCCTTTTGTACCTATATATACAGACTGAAAAGAGCATCTGGCGATCAGTCGTTTCAAGCATTTTACCGTGAAGACCAATAAGCAGTGAGTCAATGGTTGTAAATTGTGAACCAAACCGTGTAAAATAAATTCTGTTTAAATAAATTATTGCAGTTTAATAAAAATACTATCAACTATACTCGTATAATCATGATACTAGCTGTTCGACACTATTCCAGTTACACACTAACAAACTACGTGCCTGGTACATATTATACACAAAAAAACTCATAGTGGACTGTACTAGAGGCGGACACACACAAGCAAACCCCACGAACATACGTTCGTAACAATACGAACTTAATCCTGAAGATATTTAAATTCCTCTCTATAGTTTTCTGTGCGGGAACTAAGAGCGGGTTGATGATTTTAACGACCTATAATTTAAGCCCCCCACCCTAATGTAAGGTCTATTATGTGTTCTGAGAGATGTCTGGAGTCCATATTATGAGAGAAACAATCACTTTTCCCCTTTTATGTGGTTTTTTAGTCTATTCCTGGGTCTTTGATTTGCACTTTTTTACACTTTAGGCACTTTCTACTCTATGGTCGCTTTTTCCCCATTTCCTGTTCCCTATTTCCAGTTTCCCCATAACCCGGTCGCAATTTTTCATAAAGCGTCATTTTCCCCTTGTGGTCACATGTCAGTTGATTTTACCTTCGAAAATTTGAGTGAATTGACAATATTCCTGGGCAAAAACATTTAAAAGAGTGTTATTTTACCATCTTGTGTCCTTGTGAACAATTAAAAACTAAAACAGGTGATATTGTGGTGGTTAAAAGTTCGCATACGTATTTTTGTTGGTTATGCCACGCTGTCATATTTACGAAAAACGTTTTTCGTTATTTTAACGGAGTTTTTACTTTATATAACATCAAAATCAATGTTATGAGTTGTGATAACAATAAAGGGCAACCTCTCGACGAAATCTCACAGGATTCAGGTGATGCGTCACTAAAACGCGGATACGACACTTCGGAATCAGGTTCACCGCCGCGGCGTCAGAAACGGCTGAGGGTTGTCTTGGACCCAAGGATAGATTATCTGGTTTCCCACATCGTGATGCTGACGAACGCAGTTTTCGGTGACTGGCCCGCCAGTTCTATGGGAAATCTCGTTGAATCGGCGGCAGGAAACTCTTCCAGCAACTTCCTCTAACAACCTTCGGGACTGGAAGAGAATGAGGAGGCCCAGGAAGAGCTACTGCTGAGCTTCCAGGAAGCCGCCACAACGGTGGAAGAACCAGCTCACCCCAAGGCCAAGAGCAACAGGGTCGAAGCGCTCCAAAGGCTCCAGCACTTCGACAGTGAAAACTGGGCCGGAGTAAGGTACGCCGAGGTACAGAAAAAGTACCTGGCAGAACCGGCGTTCGTCGACCTGGCAGTGAAGGATGAACTTCGCCAGTGCGACGTAAGCTCCCCTATTCAGGCGAGCGGTCGTTTGCAGCCATGTCCCACGCCCTCCTCATCCAGAAAGAGGAGTTCCAGTCTGGGCTTCAGACCTTGGTCAACTGGGGAGCCCGGAGCGACACGACCTTGGCGAGGAAAGCCCTTTTCGAAAAGGTCAAAACGCTGTTCGCTCTGGACTCGCCATACCAGAAAGTCTCGGAAGACATCCTCCAGACGGTATGGGGGAGGCGGACAGAGGCCCTCCAGTTCCGCAGGAAAGCTGTGCTAGGGCATGTTAAGGAAGAGCATGTGAGAGGGGTTAAACAAATTCCCGCCGAGTACCGAACACTTGTTTGGCAAAGACAGTCTCACGTCTTTTTTCTCTAGAGTGGGGACCACCGACAAATTGTCAGTGAAGACCCAGTGCCCTCAACCCAGCACCTCATCGAAACCGCACGTTCCAGTACAGAAAAGGAATCAGTTTTTTAGAGGGCAGCAACGACCCACTGCGGAAAGCAATCGAGGCCTTAGAGACGCTCCAAATTTCTCTTCAAGAGGAAAAAGGGCAGGGAATAACACACGGTCAGGAAATCTCAAAGGAGACAGACGGAGGCATCCACGAAAATGACAAGAAACCATTTCGCAGAGGATGCTTGAAGTCCTCCCTACAGGTTTGGACGTCACTCGGAGCACCAAACCACATCCTGAAGATGATAATCGGAGTAAGAATACCTTTCATCTCAATTCCCCCTCTGATATTACCACACAAAAAGACCTTAATGCTATACCAGACGAGTCCTTCACCCGAAATGGACTCTCAAATAAAGGAAATGACCGAATTCGGCGTTATAGAGGCCGCGGAGTCATCTCCCAGCTTCTTATCAAAAATGTTCCTAACACCCAAATCGGACCGTTCCTCGAGAATGATTTTCAACCTGAAATCGTTAAACTTCTTCCTGGACCCGGTTCCGTTCAAACTCATAGCCACTACAAAGTGCCAGAGTTTCTGCAGCCAAACAATTGGTTGTCGAAAATAGACCTATCGCAAGCCTTCTTTCATCTCCCAAGTGCACAGAAACATTGGAGATTTTTGCGACTGGTCTATCGAGGAGAATTACTTCAGATGACAAGTCTGCCCTTTGGCCTTTCATCTGCCCCCAGAATGTTTGCAACCCTTACAAATTGGGTAGCCCAACTACTGAGGCGACGAGGTATTCGGACAATCGTTTATCTCGACGACTTCCTCCTTGCGAGCCAATCCAAGGACGATCTTTGTCGGCAATCGCATCTAGCAGTAGATATCCTACAATCTCTGGGGTGGTATGTAAATCTCCAGAAGTCAGTGCTCTTCCCCACTCAACAATTAGAGTACTTGGGAATCGTTTGGGACACGCACAACAATTGCAAATTCCTTTCTTACCGGAAGCAAGAGGCATTGTGCCACTCACTTCGAGCAATACTGACTTCTCGAAAATGGTCCTTAAAACTGGCGGAAAGTCTCCCAGAAAGACTAAACTTTGCCAGCTTCATGGTCGCCTCCACTGCAGACAATTGCAGATAGCGAGCAGGCCACTGAAGCACCTGTCACCAAGTAGGTCTTTCTTACCGGAAGCAAGAGGCATTGTGCCACTCACTTCGAGCAATACTGACTTCTCGAAAATGGTCCTTAAAACTGGCGGAAAGTCTCCTAGCAAGACTAAACTTTGCCAGCTTCATGGTCGCCTCCACTGCAGACAATTGCAGATAGCGAGCAAGCCACTGAAGCACCTGTCACCAAGAGGGTCCATACAAATGACCGAGGACAGCTTACAAGAAATAGAGTGGTGGATAGGGAATGCGAACGAATCAAGTTCCATCCACAGGGAAACCTTCGGACATTTCTTGACAACAGATGCGTCAGACTTAGCTTGGGGAGCAACTCTGGACGACTTGATGCTGTCAGGACAGTGGACCGTTCAACAAAAGAAGTAGCACTCCAACCGAAAAGAGTTGTTCGCTGTTTTTGCAACCCTGCAACGCACAGCGCATGACCTTTCCGGCTCCGAAATTCTGGTACAATCAGACAACACGACAGTAGTCGCCTACATCCGCAAGGAAGGGGGCACCAGATCCAAAACACTCCTAAATCTTACTCGAGATCTGTTGACTCTGGCAGACCAATGGGAAATCTCGCTAACAGCGCAGTACCTACCGGAGAGATACGGAGACGCGGATCACCTATCAAGAGGAAGATCCCCTCCAGAGTGGCATCTCTTACCAACAGCAACGAAGGCCATTTTCAATCATTTCGGAGTACCAGATATAGACCTGTTCGCATCCACCATGGCACACATGAGTTCAACTTACGTGTCCAGAGACTCCACAGACTCATGCGCAATCTTTCAAAACGCCTTCAGTCGGCACTGGCTCTACAATGTGGGTCGGATATTTCCTCCGCCAAACCTTATACCGAGGATCCTGAGGCACCTAAACGGGGCGACCGGAACTTACCTACTCGTGGTCCCGAGGTGGCAGAGGGTCTTCTGGTGTCCAGACTTAATTCGTCGATCACTCGTACCTCCGATGCAAATACCGAACCTGGTGTCAGTACTAATCAACACATCAACAGGCAATCCACCACCCAGGATTCAGGATCTGGAAATGGAAGTGTGGAAAATTGGGACTGGGGACAGTATCTTAAATTCCTGGAACGCGGAAGAGAAAAGACTGTTCCTGTCAGGATGGCGAGCTTCCCCACTCAACACATATAAACCTGCTTGGCAAAGATGGTGCCGCTGGATACTGGCGAATAATACCCATCCCAACACACCATCTCCTAATCAATTGGCAAGGTATCTAGCGCAACTGTTCATTAACGAAAAACTATCATACAGGACTATGCTGGTACACAAGTCAGCCATCGTAACCTTCTGCAACGCAATGATGGAAAATAATCTCAGCTCAGATTTCCTAGTGAAATTAAATTTAAAAACATTAAAAGCACTAGCAATGGTAAAGATCAACCCTCCTAAGTCCCCTGTGTGGAATCGGCAGATAGTGAGAGACTGGCTAGTCAGGAACACTCCTCGATCAGATTCTCTTTATGAAGTTGCGTGTAGAACGGCAATCTTACTTCTGTTATCTTCAGGAAGAAGAGTACACGATCTGACCTTGCTAAATATCACAGAAGGAAACATTCTCGACGAAGGCACATCAATTGTGTTAATTCCATTCTTTAGATCAAAAACAGATACCCTCAAACACCGACAATCTAATCGGAGACTTCTGGAATCCAAGGAACACAACGTCAACCCAGTCTTCTGGATAAGGAAGCTGATTGAACTATCACGCGAAAGGAGATCAGGACAAAATCTTTATAACCTGTTCATCAGCACCCGAGTACAAGTGAAGGCAGCTGCAAGAACAATCATAGGAGGATGGGTAAAGAACACGCTAAAATTAGCAGGAGTAGAGGCCACTCCCGGCAGCACACGTTCAGCGGTCGCATCACTTAATCCAATAGATAACATACTGGAAAGAGGCAACTGGAAAAAGGAAAACACTTTCAGAAAATACTATCAGAAAGAGATGTTGAAACATACAGCTCCAGAAGATCTTTCCCTATTTCAACCAGTTAATATCAAATAAAGACGTCCCCGGTCACCAGGAGATAATAGACAGATCTCTCATAATATGGACTCCAGACATCTCTCAGAACACATAATAGGGGAGTTTTACCTACCATTAAAACTCTTATTATGTTTCTATAGATGTCTGGAGTCCAGGTAACCCCTACCTGGTGTATTATGAGCTTTATGAAAAATTGCGACCGGGTTATGGGGAAACTGGAAATAGGGAACAGGAAATGGGGAAAAAGCGACCATAGAGTAGAAAGTGCCTAAAGTGTAAAAAAGTGCAAATCAAAGACCCAGGAATAGACTAAAAAACCACATAAAAGGGGAAAAGTGATTGTTTCTCTCATAATATGGACTCCAGACATCTATAGAAACATAATAAGAGTTTTAATGGTAGGTAAAACTCCCCTATTATTATATAATACATATAAGATAATCACTCTGCAAACTTACCCTTAATCGGTGGGGTAGGGGCTAGTGATGGGATAAACAGATACTTAAAGATACAGCTAAAAGTATTCAATACTTTTATATTGTTATGATTTTACTGGGCGATTTATTTATTTAACAAAATTTATTTTGCACAATAACGATTTACAATATACTGATAACTCTTCTTGCTCTAGCTTTATCGACTTTGCGTCACAGTGTTTCAAGCGACGCTGCTCCTCCGCACCATTGCTAATCATATATTTTATTTTTTATTTTTTATTAACGGACATGATAGTCCAATTACAATTACATATTTATTCAGCTAATATCGACGTTTCTCGTGTATTCCAGATTCTTCTTTAGTGAATTTTTCCACACACACACACACACACACACACACATCCAGCGTGCTTAGGCTCACGTACCAACACTCCCATAATGGATTATACCAGAGCAGTCTACCACCATTCATTTCATTATTATACTAGCTGTTTGACACTACTCCGGTTACGCACACCAGCAAACTACGTGCGTAGGTATTTTAATAATGTATTTGGTTTTGTTTGACATTGTGTGAGTGTTAACTCGTATATTCTAAGTAGAAAGTTCTGGCAAAATCTCGCACGTGTCAGTTCTCAATGTATTGAGAATAACCCTTATTTTCGCTTATATATAGAGACTGAGATTCTTTGTAGCAGAACTAGTATCCGAGCCGTCGAGCTATACAGTTCAAAAGCAACTCTGTGTACGAACCGAATGTGACCCATATGTGAAATAAATTGTGCAAATTAAATAACCACAATTTTTATTAAATTGAACCCGTAAATCATAACAGTATGTAAATTTTTCCCTTAGTTAAAATGAATACATAAATATTTCGAATAAATGAGATTCAAAGTATTATATTATGAACCTTTGCGTGGCTTGCTTATGTGTGTGTGTCCGCCTCTAGTATAGTCTACTGTGAGTTTGAATGTATGCATGTGCCCAGGCACGTAGTCGTTGGTACGCGTAACTAGAATAGTATGGAACAATCCAGCGGCATGTGGATAGGTTCACTAAAGAAGGCACTCTCCCACCACCTCCCACCCAGTTCAAAGAAGGGTCTGGAATATGCGAGAGGCATCCGTTTAGACGCTATATATTTGGACCGCAATTGTGTGAGGGACCAGAGTCGATTGAAACATTGAGCCGTGAAGTCGATGAGCCAAGAACTAGAAATCAGTATATGGTGTAAAATAAAACTTGAAAAATAAATTGCAGTTTGATTCAAAGAACCCAACTAAGATCATAATTCATAACAGTATCTGATACTTATTCCGCGTAGCTAATATTTTTCTTGTTTATCAGCGCTATTTTAAAGCGCTGAAGTACCTATGTATCAGGCTGGCATGTATTGTAAGAGAGTAAATAGTTCTTGTGCCAGAGTGTTTGCGGATATATCAATCATGTACTACAGGCAAACACACCGACTACCATATTATCGACTCCTGATAGATTACGTCAGCAACTTGACATCACTAAAAATAATAAAACACATTAAAAATTATCAACAAATGTAGAACTCTATTCGTGTGCTCCAAATATTCCTTAGTTAGAAAGAGAACAAAGATGCTTCGAGTGTGATTTCATAGCTAACAGACAAACGTGAGAAATCCTAGAAAATATCTAAAATTACATTCTGCGTGGAAAGTGTGCGCACGCGTTTTCATTGCTTTAATCGGTAATTTGGTTAATTTTGAAAGAAAACAGACATTATTTTTAAGCATCATGGGCCATGGCATATGTTTTTATCGAGTGTCAAAACGCAAGATAGAGAAAGCTAGAAAATATAGAATTTCAGCAGAATACTTAATGTATGCCTGATACGTCAGTCTGACAGCTTTATCAGACGGAGAGTTTATAAAAAAAGATCTTAGTCAAGAAGGAGAAGAAGAAGAGAAACCAATGTAGTTGACGATTTTTATGACTACAAAGTCTTGGGCTTACAGTGTGGAGCTAAATAATTGAATGGTAGTGGGTACGAAAAGATAACATTCAATGTTCAAATCCTTGACTTATAGGTTGGTATGAGGCTGACCACCCATACTGTAAAAAATGGTTCACTTTACCAATGTTACCCCTGTTTCACGGAAGGTCGGCAAGAGTTGCAGGGCTTATGTTCATTTGAGATTGTTTTTAAATTGTAGGTTCACATGTGGCATGTGCAAGCGCGAACTTATACCTACGTGTTTGCTTGTGAGAATGCGTATAATGTGAATCCCCAATGTAACATATATTTGCAACTTAGATTAGATTAGATTAGATTAGATTAATACATCACTGGGCTATACACATTTGATACGAGTAGTATACGCTGCAGACACAATGTTCTATCAAAAAAAAAAATTCACAGGTGAAGGCATCGGCATTCACTCCGGTCAAAAAAAAAATCCCGTTGTTTTTAAAAATATGTTTCTTATACTTTATGGCCTTAGTAAGCGAGTGACATTAAAAAAAAAATCTCGCGTGTTAAATAATTTTTTATTATCTTATTTTAAAGTTATTTTTTTTATAAAACTTAAAAAATGACGCCACGAAAAAATAATCAAAAAAATATTTCCAAAATACAAAACAACAAAATGCTAGCAAAAAAAAAAAACGAGTTTTTTTGATTATTTTTTCGTGGCGTCATTTTTTAAGTTGTATAAAAAAAAATAACTTTAAAATTAAGATAAAAAATTATTTAACACGCGTGATTTTTATTTATTAATGTCACTCGTTTACTAAGGCCATAAAGTATAAGAAACATATTTTTAAAAACAACGGGATCGAAATTTTGTCCGACAAGTAGAATTGTCTCATTATAACAGTTAAACAGAAAAAATATTAGTAAACCTTGCCGCTATTAAGACTTGGATAAGACGAGAATTGTAAAAACAATTTTGCTTTAATATTGAACTAAGCGTATTAAATACATAAAAGTTAATTTCGCTAACTTTTAAAGTAAATTGAATTTAAATTTACAATAATAAAAACGTTTTTTTCATAATGTTTTTTTTAAATAATTTTTAGGGTTTTGGTGGTTAACACAGTGAAAGTCCATTGTATATTAATTAAATAAACAAAGTTTTGATTCACTTTTAAAATTTTATTTCTGTCTAGCACTTTCGCCTACAAGGCATCTTCAGGACTATCATGTTTTTTTTTTAATATAATAATAATATTACAACATAATATGTGTGTATTCTAAGAAAATCTTCTAATATTTTTTTTTTCATTTTTATTATTATATTTACATTTTTATTATGAAAGCTGTTCGTGGAATTCGTTACGATGGATTTTTCCAACAAAAATATTCATTTTTGAAGATAATTTTCCATGATAATAAAGAAAATGGCGGCTTTGTAAACTTATGTACCTTGCGATCATAAAAACAAAAGAAAATCGTGTTTTTCTACGTACATTTAACAACCAATCAATATCATAAAGAAACATGTCTGAGTAAAGAGAGCCTATTAAAGGAAATTGTTTTCTTTTTATAATCTTTGCTGTGCGTAAATTTTATTATTATGAAAAATATTTGAGAAATAAGAAAATGTTCATATTCAAAAAAAATTTTTAACGTGGTTTTAAAAAAAAAACGCAACTAAGCTACACATATAGTGTAACTTCTTGCCGCGTTATCCCCGAAGGGGTCGCATGTGGCGAGTTGAACCTATTTATTTTTACAGGTAAGGGGGCCGGCCTTACGCCAACCACTTCAGTTGAAGTGGAGGTTTCCCAGCTCCCGAGAGAGTGCTGGTACTCATTTCTTGTGAAGGCTGAGTAAGCCTTGCCGGTATTTTATTTTGGGGTTTGAAATAAACACCGAAACGGGATATCATTTCTGACACCCTCGGTGGGATTCGAACCCGAGCTTTCGGCATGGAATGCAAGCACTCTACCACTGAGCTATCGACCGGACTACAGGTTTATTGGAAATAGGAAAAGAAGTGTAAAAGACAAAAATAATATACGTTAAATGGTATTATTAATTCTTCCTTTGAGTACTTAGTTTAGATAATGCTGGTGGCTTATTCATTCATAATTTTATGGTATATTTTGTATAAACTTATTGTCTTCTTTAAATAGATTTTTTTTAAGCTTTTTTTTATGTAGGTACCTTATTATTGTCATCTAGTTAGGCCTAGATTTCAGTCGTATAAAATCAAGAGCGGTGATTTAGGATTATTTTTAAAAATAAGTTAAATGTGAACTAAGAGAGTGAATGTCATTTCTGTCTCCGTATCATTTTCATTTTCTTAACAAATCGGAGGTTACCGCTTTTGGTTATAAGCATTAATTTAGTTGAAAATTGCCGAAATTGCGAATGAATGGAATATCCAGAGTCATAATAAAAGAAGAGCTTGTATGAAGAAGGTTATGACTCTGGAGGAAATGAAAGAAGTATGTAAGGATAGAAAGAAATGGCGGTTGATCTGTGATGTTGGCGGCTGGGGTTTGGTAAAGTAAAATTGGTTCTATGATTTAGTTTTTTATGTCCATGTATATATTGTTATTTATTGATTTAAAAAAAATGTAATTTGTCATGTATGTTCCTTGACTTATAGGTTGTTATGCGGCTGACCACCCATACTGTAAAAAATTGGTTCACTTTGCCAATGTCACCCCTGTTTCAGGGAAGGACGGCAAGAGTTGCAAGGCTTATGTTCATTTGAGATTGGATTTTTATATTGTAGGTCCACATTAGCGCGAAATTATACATATCTGCTTGTGGGAATGCATTAATATAAATCTTAAATGATATATATCTTTGCAGCTTAGATTAGATTAGATTAGATTAGTTCTTGAACAAATATTATTTTTATAAATTTACATGCACCATATTATGTATGTGCGAACTTATTCAGGATTAACTCTTCTTAAACGTGTAAAAAATATGAAAATACCTTTATAACATAGGTACACTTCATGTCACCCCAGTTTTAGGGAAAAGCGCGCAAGATTTTTTTTTTCTCTAACCCTCAGGCGAAAGCGAATGCTTGTGTGCCTTATTGCAGGTTTGATATTCATTCGAAACATGATTTATTTTTACGTACCTACACATGAAGCACGTGTAGGTACGAGCGAATATTAATATGTATTTGGGACATAGATTATATTATCTATTCCCTTATTTCCTCCATTTTTTACCCATGTTTTTATATTTTGTTTTAAATGTCAACCCTTTTAATTCTCAAACGTGCAACATTGATAAAACTCTAGACCAGTGACGGGCAAAGTACGGCCCGCGGGCCATCTCCGGAACGCGAAAGCATTTAATCAGGCCTGCTGACGATTTTTTCGACATGAATAGTAGGTATCTAAATCTAAATCTTAGTTGCAAAGATATGTATCATTTGAGATTCATATTAAATGCACGGGAAGGCCTTTCGCCACTTGAGAAAATATATAGCTTTGCATGAGCGTCCATGTGCTGTGGGTTCTTCTGACACATACATACACGACACGCGTAATTTCGCGCTCACACATGCCGCATGTGGACCTACAATATAAAAACCCAACCTCAAATGAACGTAGGCCCTGCAACTCTGGCCGACCTTCCCTGAAACAGGGGTGACATTGGCAGAGTGACCATTTTTTACAGTATGGGTGGTCAGCCTCATACCAACCTGTAAGTCAAGGAAACCCGCGAAACGTTAAAAGAGTAGAATCTTCTTATTAGAAGAATAGACGCATAGATAAAGGAGCCAGCTAGACTAGCCGCGTAGTTCATGGTTCGGCCATGAATTTGTGGAAAAACTCAATCAGAAACCGACTTACTGATGAACACCTTTTCAGGCTGATGATGATGATGATGATTTCTTTATCAGCGCCGTTTCGTAACTCAATGTCACTTCAAGGGCGCTTAGTATTTTACTGGGCGAAAAAAAAAATCTTCATCCTCCTCTTTAGGTCCTCAATCGTCTTAGACCTCCGGATTTCTGGTGGTAGTTGATTCCAGGTCGCAGGGCCGGCCACCGCAAAAGCACGGTCTCCGAAAACAGTGGCAATTTTTCTTCTAGGTTCATTTAGCAGGGTTTCCGCTCCGTTCTCTGCTGATCTTAGTGTTCGCTCCCATGAAAAGTGTTTGACCGCTGAAACTTACTTCATCACAGCTCGAACCTGCATTCGAAAATATTATGACAAATCAAAGACAATTTCATGTGTCTCGCACGCCTCCCATGGCTGGGCCATCGAATAAAAGTTTAACTGTAATATTTAATAATATTTTATTTATTTTATTTAAAGATTCAAATCAAAACACTGTTTTGTATTTTCACGATTATAAGTATTTAATTTTACAAACGTTTTCGATAATATATCATCGTCAGGTATACAAATTTAACTAATAATAAGTAATATGCAATACTTTGACCGGTTCGTAGCTCAGTGGTAGCACTGCGGACTCTGAATGGGAAGGATGTGGGTTCGAATCCCGGCGAAGCACAAAAAATATACCATTTATATTTTCAAATTTGGTCTTCGCTGGATTGAAAAATTCATAAACCTTTACCAATGACCGGTCACCAAAGGTCCATCCAGACTTAGAGAAACTGGGTCTTGCTTGAGTATTGGTGCTTTGTAGCGACAACCAAGCTCGTACGCCTCTGCGGCACTGCAACAAGTGTAATAGACCCTTAGAGTCTCTAGAATCTAGGGAGTCTCCCGCGCAGGATTAAAAAAAAAAAAAAAAAACAATAAATAATGATGAAAAGTTTCAACACAAAATGCATTTTTCCTATAATTCTGGCCCTATTTTGAAATTTCTAAAACTTTCTGGCCCCGCATTGAAAAAGTTTGCCCTCCACTGCTCTAGGCAGTAGGTACAGATTACATTTTCATTTAACAATAACTCAAAGGAAAAGTTATATCACTGAAATTTTGGAGGTCTTCTCGGAAAACCTTAAAACGAAATGCAAAGAGAATGTAATAAAAGATTCTTAGAAATACGAAATCCTGACGTAAGGTTGACCCTACAAAGTTACAAATGTCACCATAATCTATAATCTAAGTTGTAAAAATAAATTACATTTATGATTCACATTAAATGCATGCCCACAAGCAGACACGTATAAGTTCCCGCTAACACGTGAACGTACGTTAAATGAAAACCTAAATACACATCTTATTCCATATTGTTTTTTTGTATAAACCAAAATCTATAAAAACTTTATCTAGCTTAGTTGATAGAGCCAAAGATATTGCTTTTAAACCAGGGGGCCGCGGTTCGATTCCCACTGAAAGTATAAAACATAATTTCCCGTTTCTGTATTTTTTAACCCGGAAAAAAACGTAACAAAGCTACACATAAATTACAACTTCTTAACACGTCGTATGTGGCGGGTGGAATATATATTTTTTTACAGGTAAAAGCAACAATCACTTCAATTTAAGTGTGGTTTTCGCAATTCCCTTGAAATAAACATCAAAACAATAAGCAATTTCTTACACCCTTGTGGAAATCAAACTTTAGCCCTCCGGTATGGAATTCAAGCATTATTTATGCATACTGAGCTTTTCTTCTTCTTCTTTTCGTGCCACTTCTATCGAAGATCGGCGATCATCATGGCTTTTTTGACTTTCAGATGCTGCGGCTCGAAACAGGGACTTGGTGCAGGGATTGAGCTTTTGACCGCACCAAATAGTATCGACGAAGCTCAGAGGGAATGAGAGTGGGATGTGATGTTTCCCTTAGCCGTGTAAATATATAGGTTCAACAACCTAAGCGCGACTTCTTCGAGAACAACGCAGAAGAAGATGTTTGCTTAGCTGTGTAATTATTTTAAACAAATAAATATCGGATGAACCGAACAGGGAATTTTACGAATAAGAAGTGTAGGCCTGAATCAGTGCTTCTCAACCTTTTTACGCCCATCGCCCCTTCTTGCGTAGTAATAGATAAGCCCATCGCCTCCTTATGCATAAATGATGTCGACCGGTGGAAGGGATGGGCGTGTAATTACCTTTCTAAAATATATTTTGTCGCTCTCCATCGCCTCATCGCCCCCAGGTTTGGAGCCACTGACCCAAACGTAATGTATTTTTTTTCTTTGTTTAAATAAGTATCTGATATTAAATATTAGTGGTCTAAAATATTCCCTTTGTCAGGCATGTATCAATAGTGCTCCTTTTGATCTGAGATGTTCAAACGAAATGCGAAATTCAATACAGATGACAATGATTTTTGATACCAATATTATGCTCAATACAGGCGGTTACATATGAGTGTCATTTTAGCATGTCCGCAGTCATTACATGCCAGAAACCATATTATTCAAAGAACTATGCCTAATAATATCCGTTTAAAAGAAGTTTGATTTATAGCTCAGCAGGGGCGTGAATTCCACACAGGCATATATTGGCCAATTTTGATAAAATGTGCGTTAAACCTTGAAGTTTAGTTACAAATTTAAATTCTTGGTTCAATTTGAGTTATTGTTTGCAAGCAAATTAATATCATATGTGTTATTTCAAGAAAAAGGGCAAAATATTTATTATGAAATGTATTTGCCTCTTTGCTATGCACGCGCCTGTAGCTCAGTTGGTAAAACGCTTGCAGAATTCAGCTAAAGTGAGGGTTTCCCAGCTCCCGAGGAGGCTGTTACTTATTTCTTGCAAAGGCTGAGTAAACGTTATCGGTATTTTATTTTGGACTATAAATAAACTCCGAAACGGTAAATCATTTCTGACTCCCTCAGTGGGATTTAAGCACTCTACTAATTGAACCAAGGGCGTGCATTCTATACAGGCACATATAGGCAAATTTTGGTAAAATGTGCATTCAACCTTATAGTTAAGATGAAAAATTTAAGTCTTTGGTTCAATTTGAGTTATTGTTAGCAAGTGAAATAATATCATGTTTTATTTTCAAGAAAAACGGCAAAATATTTATTATGAATTGTATTTGCCTCTACGTTTTGCACGCGCCTGAATTGAACCATCATCAGGACTACAATCTAATTTATGTTAAATCTGAATTGCAAAGATATATTGATATTTAAGGCTTTTATTTAATGTACAGTGTACACCCACAAGCAGACACGTGAAAGTTCGCGCTAACACATGCTGCATGTGTTCTTGCAAAATAAAGCAACCCTCACATGAACATAAACCTTGCAACTCCTTTCGCCTTTCTCTGCTTGAGTGGTTGCTTCAACAGAATCAATTAAAATCTAAACATAAAGCTTAGATTAATGTTTCAGTAGACCCGCTGTTATGACTATGACCTTCAAACTCCTAAAATAAATGGCTAGACTTCACTTCATTATTTCATGGCAAGCGCAACAATTTTTTTGGCCATTGGGCCGCATCAGAGGCGAAGATCCAAGCCCTCCATCCACTTCCCTGCTCCTGGCGTGGCTTCATGGAGGTCTTTCAGGCCAGGAGGGTGTCTTCTGATGGGGCACTCCTTGATTATATGCCGGACAGTCGGATTCTCCGAAAAACGAAATAATTATATTATTTCGTTTTTCTTCAATAAAATACTTCTTAAGTTTTAACGATGCAGCTAACATCACATTGATCTATCAAAAAATTTTTACAAGATGTCGAGATAAATTCCAATTTTTACCACGTTCAGTTTAAGTTGTGTCGATCCGTAGCCATGGTAATATAGAATTTTGATAGAACGTGACTCTAAAAGAAAAAACAGAGAATTCCTAACATGCAAGAGCGCCATGCACGCATTGTGGTTTGTAGGTATCGGACATTTGATGGTAGGCGAAGATGAGTAAATAATTGTACATCATATTCTGCTTTTGGGAAAATACTAGAGACATACTCTCGTTAAATGCGCGCTATCCATGTGGACACATTATTATTTATGTATTTTCCAGTCTATAGAACCATGGTTAAAAATTCTATCCAAGAATCGCTAAGTACACAAAATATCGCTTACATTTATCAGTATAAAATGTCATATACCTTTAAATTCGCAATGATTTCCGAATATTCAAAATATCCTTCGGCTATTTTACTTGGTGACTAAACCCATTGAAAATTCCAGAAAATCGGGGTATTTTTATTTGGGGAAAATCGTTGCTTGAGAATTGTCGCTTTGTAGCGACGACGAACAAGCTCGTTAAAAGTTCGATAGCTCAATTGGTAGAATGCTTGCATTCCATGCCGAGAGCAAGAGTGCGATCTCAAGGCTTACTCAACCTTCACAATAAATGAGAACCAGCCCCCCCCCCCAGGAGTTGGGAATCCCACACTTCAACTGAAAGCGGTTGGTGTGAAGCCGGCCCCCTTACCCGTAAAAATAAATAGATCCCGAATCGCCACATGCGACCCCTTCGGGGATAACGCAGGCAAGAAGTTACACTATATGTGTAGCTTAGTTGCGTTTGCGTGTACCTGACTATGTAGTTGATATCATTGTAGTAAAGATGTCAAATGACCATAGTTCCAACTTCAACCTTAGAACAACTGGAAATTCTTGATCAAGTTTGTATATATTGTTATGTAAATAATACTTAGGTATAAACAAAATAAATAGGGTAGGTGTATATAGACTCTAGCTGTAGGATGAATTATTATTAAGTACCTAGAATAAAGGAAATGCCTGTATTATATAAGTAATAATTGTATTGGAAGCTTTGGAAATCATAGACGTTTCCAGACGAATTTAAGCCTAAAATGTTTGATTGTAGCAGCTATAAAAAGCGTGAATCGCCTGCAAGAAGGGCAGTCTAAAAGTACCCGTAGCCTCTACAGGCCAAGTCAGCGAAACTGAACTATCGAAGTGTTATGTAAAATAAATTGTGAACCAAATAAATTACTTTAAAATAAATCTCCGGCCGTTTTCATTAAGAAGACCAATATTTTAAAATTTAAAAACATTAGAACCCTAAAAACACTACAATATATGTAAGGACGACAATATGAGGATAGAACTATAAAGATAGAATACTTACTTCCGCATGTAGTGATACTTGATGACCACGATTATGACCAAGGAATTGGCCGTCACTGACAGCAGGAACACCGGGATATAGAAGCTGATGAGGACAGGATCAGTGTTGAAGAAGTAGCTCATGGCATCCACCTCACTGCCGGAGAAGTCAAAAGAGAAGTTCAGGTGCTGATCTCCAGATGAGTTGCCAAAGAAGAACAGGCTGCTCGGATCGCTGAAAATGTTATTTTCTGGTACCGTGGATGGCAACATGACGTTAGCAGTGTCTTCTAAGGCAGACATTTTGATTTGTACACTTTTTCATTGTTTTAACACTTTACTATTCAAATTGACACTCAATTTATGAAATTAAAAGCAATATCAAATAATTGTAAGTTCTCACTTTTTTAAAATTATTTAACACTGATTTTATAACCTGTAACAAAAATGTAATAAATTAGTGTTTTGTTGATTAAAATGTAATATTGAACAAAAACATAATAATAAAAAATGAACACGTGAACAAAGTTTTTAAAAAGTTTTATTCTTTATGAAAAACGCACATGAAAACACTATCACTTGTAAGCCAAAATTTTTTACTTATATTAATTGTTGTTTTGCATTGTTTTTTTTCTTAAATATTTTTTGTATTTGTAATATGTTTGTAATTACTTATTAATATTATATATCATATGTATGTATGTTTTTATTTTATTATACTTTGGTACCTACTTGCCTATATTATCTATGTTTATATATTTGCTTTTGTTTATTATACAGTTTTTTCTTATTTTAATTTGATTTCTCCACATATCAGATCTCTTCACACTGAAAATACACATCATAAGTATTTGACTTAAGTGTATGAAGTAACTTAAATAAATTTCTAGTTTATAATTTAAATATATTAAATAACTGAAATAAATTTGTTATTACTATTGACTAAATTAATTGTGAATCCCTCACCACACACAAGAGCTTTGACTCTTTTTGGTGAGGTATAGCATATAAAACAAATGAATATTATGTAATAGAAATAAGTTTGAAAAATGTAATGTATGTACTTAAAATGTCTTATATTAAATAAAAAAAAAAAAAAAAAAAAAAATATTAATCTCGAATATTTCATATTTTGGTTTTTTTCTGTTATCACATTTGTATTTATAATATTATAACTTAATATTAATAAATAAGAATAAATTTAAGAATAAATAAATAAATAAATAAATTAATATATCAAAACTGTTTTGAAATAAAATTTATTAAAAAAAAAAAAAAAAATCGAAAAAAAAGACAATATCTATTTGATCACTATCAGAATTTTAACGTAATAGACTACATTCTTTAACGAATGCTGGAGCGATACTGAACTTTCAAAACAAAAATTATTCTTCCATGAAATATATTTTTCAAAAATTCGCATAGAACATTGTGCCTTTAAATTTACGGACGCACCCCTAGTATACAACTTTGCCTTCAAGTTAACCATAGCGTGTAACCTCAAATGTGACGGAAGTAAATCTGTGCCTCTATTGAGCGTTTTCGTTTTCATATATTTTTTACTGAGAAATGTACACTTTTGACAATAATGTGACATGCACGTACATGTATAAAGATGCGTTTACTGTGATTGATCGCAATATATTCCACATTCATTAGCAGCAACCTAACACTTAAGTTAAAAAATAATAAAATTTCATTTTGTCGAGGTTCTCAAAACGCAATATTGCACGCTTAATAGTAGAGAGCAATAGCTCGAAAATTGGGAAAATCGAGATTTTGTAATAAAACGCAAGAACAATTCGAGAAGAATAGGTAGAATCCGACAGCCGTTCAATTTGGACGAATATGACCGAGATAAAACATCGGTCGCCTTTTTCATCCCATACAAGTTGTACAGTAGGTACCCTTAGTACGAGTTGCAAAACTTGAGTAATGTAAAGTTTACGGTAGGGTGTATGTTCATTTGAGATTCGGGTTTTTATATTGTAGGTCCACATGCGGCATGTTTAAGCGCGAACTTATACGTGTCTGCTTGTGAAATTGCATATAATGTGAATCTATCATGTTACATAAATTTGCAACTTACATTAGATTAGCTGATGATCTTTTTCAGGCTCCCATTCGTTGTATGTTACCCAGCCAATGAAGTCAGATTTTAAACAGTAACAAAAAGAGCTTACAAAATTCTTCACAAAGGAGAAAACGGATTTAAAAAGGCTGATTTTATTTTGTCTAGAGTCTCTACAATACATACATAATTGCTTGTAATTGTTTATTACGCAGACGAATCAAGAAGCAATGTAGTCATTGTTCGTTTAAATTTCAACTTAGCCATCAAATGGGGCCTTAGCGAAATTTCGGCGAGTGCAGTGGTACAGAAACTTTCCCTATAAATCATGCTTCCAAATAATATTTAAAAATAAAAATTATTTTGGCAATTCCATGAAACCATTGTTTTTCTAGTAAACTCATTTATAAAAAGAGTAAAAAATACTATGTATCTACTAAAAAAAAGTTATTTTTATACATATTTTTTTGATATGTTTGGGGACCAATAGAGATTTTTGACTCATTGATACCACACGGCACGTTTTTTCTGCAAATCATTAATTCTCCTGCCACCAACGACGGAAGCCGAAGAAATATCAGTGTTGTTCGGAAACTCCGAGCGCGAGGAAGTAGTGATATTCCAGTGCAATTGCAAATGGCTGACATGTCATGTGATTTGACAGCTGCTGCAATCCTATCACCCATTTGGCAGCGGAGTCAGGAAACAAGGTGAGTGAGTTTAATTTTATTCCTGGTGTTGTATTCAATTGTACATACTAGAACTAACTAAATGTTTGAAACTAAAATACTGAGAGCTGAAATAGAGCATAGAAATGATAAAAAACTGGAATAATAATAGCCAAACGCAAGTCATTAAAATGTCGCTGAAGAACAGTTGAAAAGAAAAAAAAAATACCTTCATTTTGACAATTATATTAATTTTAAAACTAAACAAATTTGAAAACTTTATTTTACTCGGATATTTCACGAACCGTTTAGAGAGAACTTACATCATTCTCGACATTTCGTCGGCGACGTAGCCAACGTCTTTAAGAGAACATCCTCTCTGCACGACGACTGAGGATGAACTCCGAGTTAAATATCCGAGTTAAATTAAGTTTTGAAATTTGTTTAGTTTTAAAATTAATATAATTGTCAAAATGTCAAACGACCGTAACCTAACCTAACCTAACCTAACGAAAATACTTTCAGTCGGCAAACTTGGTATCTAGTTATTTATTTGATGTTTGTAATTTCTCCAATGTATTTTTTGCAACAAATTTGCAATTTGTCACATTATACGAGATAAAACATGATGAGATTTTTAAATATACATTTTATTTTGTGTATGTACTCAGAACGTTGTCGGAACATATAAACTTATATTAATTCCAAACTTAATTTGTTCTCTGTCGGTAAACATCTCATATTTGTAACTAGGGTTTCTGGCAACCAATGAAAAAATAATAACTATCGTTTTTCCCAACAACCCGACCAAGTGACATCACAAAATTCTGCCATTGAAAACTGTGCGTACTACATTATTCCCACTCATTTCATACTTAAATCAATGTACCTAATCATTTCCAACATGTCTTTCAAAATGTGAATTTTGCATCCCAAAAAGAAACTAACAAAATCCACCAAAAGAAAAACGTCATTCCACACAATGTTATAAGAGATTATTTTGTTTTTTTTCTATTTTCTATAAGCCCGTGATCCTATGGTTGACGGCAGCTGTGTTATTAGCATGCTAGCTTGTCTAGAACATCATTAATCAAACAAACAGACGAAACAAGACTTGGGGCTTCGTTTTGTGAGGGGGCTCCTTTTTGTGAGGGAGCCCCTTCTGGATCAGGGCCTGGTTAACAGGGGGGCCCATTTTAAATTATGTTAGTAGAAACGGCGAACAGAAAGTAAGGATTAAGAAATTCGCGAGGTCTCATCATGATAGGAAGTAAAGGTAAAACCTTAACTTACATACATTCAGATTCTTTAAAACAGATCTCTGTTCGTACGGTGAAAATAAATTAAAAGTTTTCAATACAACTCCTTATAATCTATAATCTAAGTTGCAAAGATATGTAACATTGGAGATTTACATTATATGTATTCTCACAAGAAAACGCTCATAAGTTTACGCTTGCACATGCCGCATGTGGACTAACAATATAAAAACCCGAATCTCAAATGAACATACACCCTGCAACTCTTACCGAACTTCCCTGAAACAGGGGTCACATTAGCAGAGTGAAGCATTTTTTTACAGTATGGGTGGTCAGCCGCATACCAACCCCTAAATCAAAGAACATATTCAGCAAGTTTCAACAAGTAAAACACAAATAATTATATACGTATACACATTTAAAACAAATACAGTTTTCTATTTTTTTTTTAAAAACCTAGCAAACGTGTAAAATGCCTCACATTCAAAGAAGTGGTTGACGTAAGGCTATCCATCTAACTGTAAAAATAAGTAATTTCTCGATTTTACCATTTTAATAATAAGGTATAAGTTTGGCCACTACTTAAAGAAGATTCTAATGAATTAAAAGTGCAAAATCAAAGACGGAAATGTTTTTTTGTAAATGAGATAGATATATTATATGGAAATAAATTGCTGTTTATTATTATTCCTCTCAGTTTGGTTATTCACCTACGACTCAAATGTAATTCACGAAAAACTCGCACATCAAATCATTCGCATTTCGAAGCGTTTGTATATTGAGGTAGCGCATTATAAACCCGGCATTATTACAAACAAAGACTCGAATTTGTTTCAATTATACTTGATAAATGTTCACAAATTTGACAGACAAATTCTGTTTTCTTACAGTACAAGAAATTAAGGAATAAAGCTAAACCTCGGCCGCTTAATGCTACGCCTTATTGTTTTAACTTATTGCTTTTTGGGTTTTATCATAAACCGTTTTTTTTTTTTAATATTCTTGTATTTTGAAAAGTAAGCTTCAAAGCTAAGATTTAACTGACCTATATTGACTGTTTTGACCGGCCCGTACTTCAGTGGTTACACTCCGGACTCTGAACGGAAGGTTGTGGGTTCGAATCCCGGCGGAGCACCAAAAATATACCATTTATATTTTCAAATTTGCTCTTCGCTGGGTTAACAAAATCATAAACCTATACCAATGACCGGTCACCAAAGGTCCATCCAGCCTAACAGCAACTGGGTCTTGCTTGAGAATTGGCGCTTTGTAGTGACAACGACCAAGCTCGTCAAAAGGTCGGTAGCTCAATTGGTAGAATGCTTGCATTCCACGCCGAGAGCAAGGGTTCGATCTCAAGGCTTACTCAGCCTTCACAAGAAATGAGAACCAGCCCCACCAGGTGCTGGGAACTCCCACTTAAACTGAAAGTAGTTGGTGTGAGGCCGGCCCCCTTACCTGTAAAAATAAATAGGTCCTGAATCGCCACATGTGATCCCTTCGGGGATAACGCAGGCAAGAAGTTACACTATATGTGAAGCTTAGTTGCGTTTTTTCGTAAGACATGGGTGCTTGCGTTTTGGAGTTGAATTTAACACAGAAAAAAAAACTCCACAAAGCTACACATATAGGTAGTGCAACTTCTTGCCGCGTTATCCCCGATGGGTATCGCATGTGGCAAGTACTTGGAATAATGGCGATACTTATTTTTACAGGTAAGAAGGCCGGCCTTACGCCAATCCCTTCAGTTGAAGAGGAGGTTTCCCAGCTCCCGAGAGTTCTCATTTCTTGTGAAGGTTGAGTAAGTGTATTTTATTTTAGGTTTTGAAATAAACACCGAAACGGGAAATCATTTCTGACACTCTCGGCGGGATTCGAACCTGAGCTCTCCCATGGAATGCAAGCACTCTAACTGACCTATCGACCGGACAGATCTTAGCACAATTTTTTTTTGAATGAACATATACAAACTATGCAAACAAACTAAGCTACATAATATATACTATTACTTCTTGCCGCGTTTTCCTCGAAAAGGTTGCATGTGGTGAATAGAACCTATTTATTATTTCAGGTAAGAGCCCGTTTCCACTTGTCGGGTGTCGGACCGTATAATAATCGGAAGTTCCAGTGGCAGAACGTTTTTGGACAAAATCGGTTTCCGACATGTGTGAATAGCTTCATACATAATGTTCTGCCACTGGAACCTTCGATTAATATACGGATCCGACACCCGACAAGTGGGAACGGGCTCTACGGGGGCTGGGCTTCCACCAACCACTTCAATTAGAGTGGGGGTTTCCCAGCTTCCGAGGGGGTTGGTGCTGTTTTCACATGTTATAGTGACGTTTAGAAAATTCCTAGCCCTTACATTGTGAAGATTCATTTTAAATTAATAATGTAAAAGTAAAACACAAAGTTTTTTTTCACGAGTTGATTTATTTCCTTAAGCGCTTTCGATGCTTTCACACCATTGTCAGCAGAACAACCAAACAAAGAGAACTAACAAACAAGGGATATTCTGATAATGGTGTGATAACATCGAAAGCGCTCGAGGAAATAAATCAACTCGTCAAGAAAAATATGGATGGTGGTGGAGTTTACCGCATATCGTGTAACCAATGCGAAGCCGTGTATGTAGGGCAGACTTCCAGATCTATAAATGTTAGAATAAGTGAACATAAAAGGGCATTTAGGGGTCTGACTGGGTACTCTGAGATGGCAGACCATTGTATAGAAAAAGACCATTCCTTCGATATTACAGGAGTAAAGGTCCTCCACTCAGGGTACAAAGGTGGACAACTTATTGCCCTTGAAACTCTCGAAATACAATACAATTTAAATAATTTTATTAATAAGTAAATACCTAGTCCTTCTCCCCTAGTAACAGTATCTGCCCGGAAAACCCCATTTACTTTCTTTTTCATACTTTGACTTTAACCCTTTTATTTTAACCAGAGTCATAATAAAAGGAGAGCTTGTATGAAAAAGGTTATGACTCTGGATGAAATGAAAGTAGTATGCAAGGACCGAAAGAAATGGCGGTTGATTTGTAATGCTGGCGTTTAAGTCTGAGGCTTTAAAACAAAATCACTTTTTTATAGAATATGTGTAGAAGCTTTTTAATTTTTTTACTTTTTAATTGTTCAGTGATTATTTGTTTTTTTTATAGTCAAATGTAATTAATTGCTTGTATTCCTTGACTTATCGGTTGGTATGAGGCTGACCACCCATACTGTAAAAAATGGTTCACTTTGCCAATGTCACCCCTGTTTCAGGGAAGGTCGGCAAGAGTTGCAGGGCTTATGTCCATTTGAGATTGGGTTTTTATATTGTAGGTCCACATGCGGCATGTGTGAGCGCGAAATTATGCGTGCCTGCTTGTGGGAATGCATTTAATATGAATCTCAAATGATATATATCCTTGCAGCTTAGATTTATTTAGCCTCTGAAGATGGACGGATGAAGTCCGATAGCGCTTAGGCATTGTTAACTCAAAAAAGTGAAAATAAACTATGTTTTAAAAAAGTTTTTTTAATTAAAAAAAAAAAAAGTGTTTTATTTTTACATTATTAACTTAGTACCTATATAAGGCGATATTTTCTTGAAGAAGCAAGCTTTCAGTGTGTTTAGCTACGCAAACAAATCCAGTTTTATTTATAAATTCTGCCCAGTGTAATAAAAGTCTATTTGATACAATTGCGAGTAAAAATAAATCACAAAAATGAAAGAAACGGAAATACGCCACCGTATATTTTGCGACTTCAATAAAAGATTATTATTAAATAATTACACTCAAGATCTGTGTAGGCTATTTTTACACATGACAGATTTTTTTTTTAAAAACTACTATTCCGTTATCTACAGTTTTTTACCGATAAAAAAAAAATCGCAAAATTCGCAATAAATAGGAAAAATGAAAAATATGATATGAAAGAAATTCTCGACGCTGTGATGTCAATTTCATACCACTTCATTTCCGATCTATGAATGGGGGAGCTTCAATACAAGAAAAGGCTCCGTAAAAAGGTCCTCCATAGAAAAAGTGGTCGAGCAACGGCCAAAATAGCTCAACGGAGAAATAATATTCCATATAAATATTGTCTGTTGATATCAACAATGGAAAAATATGGGATTAGATTGAATACCGGATACTTGGTATTCCCAGTGGGAATTTTCGTTCGCTATATTTAGAATGTATTTTTTTGAGATATGTGATAACCTAAGTTTCGTGATTAATGCGTGCCCACGTGCAGACACGTGTTAGTTTGCGCTTACACACGCTGCATATGTTGAAACTAAATCTATAGTCTATAATCGAACACGCAAAGATATATTAATATTTAAGTTTCGTTATCAATGCACGTATACAAGTGACACAATATTATGTTAGTTCGCGCTTACACATGCTGAATGTGTAAAAACTAAATCTATAGTTTATAATCAAAGACGCAAATATGTTTTTGTGTGTGTATGATGTATAATGTATTTAAGTTTCGTTTTCAATACACGTCCACAAGTAGACGCAACGCAACTAAACGCAACTAAGCTACACATATAGTGTAACTTCTTGCCGCGTTATGAAGGGATCGCATGTGGTGAGTTGAACCTATTTATTTTTACAGGTAAGGGGGCCGGCCTTACGCCAACAACTTCAGTTGAAGTGCGACTTTCCCAGTTCTCGAGAGGGCTGGTACTCATTTCTTGTGAAGGCTGAGTAAACCTTGCCGGTATTTTATTTTGGGGCTTGAAATAAACACCGAAATGGTAAATCATTTCTGACAACCTCGTTGGGATTCGAACCCGAGCTCACAGGGTGTAATGCAAGCAATACAAAATAAATATTAAAAGCTGTTTCCTTGACTTATAGGTTGGTATGAGGCTGACCACCCATACTGTAAAAAATGGTTCACTTTGCCAATGTCAACCCTGTTTCAGGGAAGGTCGGCAAGAGTTGCAGGGCTTATGTTCATTTGAGGTTTGGATTTTATTTGTAAGTACACATTCAGCATTTGTAAGCGCGAACTACACATTTTGGATTGTGGGCATACATCTGAGAGCTTTAAATGAATATATCCTTGCAACTTAGATTATAGATTATAGATTATTATAGTTTCTAGCCAGGAAAAATTGGTAAGTGAATTGAATTCCTCTTCACAAATTTACTTTTTAAAGTTAACCTTTTTTTACTGTATAAATGATCAGTCTTAAATCAACCATTTTTTACCGAATGGGTAGTTAACCTCATACACACATATTATTTTAAGGACGTTGCACCTTCATAACGTTTATTTTTTACAATGTAATAGAGTGTCGCAGTAAATCTTCCTGAAATTTGAATTATTAAAACTTTAATATTCTCAAGTACCGAGTAAAGCTTTTAAGAAAATCGCGCTTTTTTAAGTACCATCTTGTGTTTTTGCAAAGCAAACACATCGCACGTTTAATAATAAAGAGAAATAACTGGAAAATTGGGAAAATCGAGATTTTGTAATAAAACGCAAGAACAATGCGAGAAGAATGCGTAGAATGCGACAGCCGTTCAATTTGGACGAATATGACCGAGATAAAACATCGGCCGCCTTTTTCATCCCATACAAGTTGTACTGGGTGTCTAAACTTCAAACGCGTTTTCCCAACATTCATGTTTTTTGAGTTATTGCTCTTTATTATTAAACGTGCGACATCACGCCTATTAAATGGTAAATGAGCATGAAAACTTCTACGATACTTTTCAATCAAAATACTTTCTAATAAATCACAAGAAAAATACTTTCAAAATCACAAGTATTTAATTCAAATAAGCATAACTATGAAGCTTGTATGAAAATGGTTATGACTCTGGATGAAATGAAAGAAGTATGCAAGGACAGGAAGAAGTGGCGGCTTATCTGCAATGTTGGCTTATTCATTGGTTACATTTTTTGTATAGGAAAGTGTTGACTTTTTTGTATAGATTTCGTTTTAAGGTTTTGTTCTTTTTTTATACTTAAATGTTATTTATTATTTGTGTTCCTTGACTTATAGGTTGGTATGAGACTGACCACCCATGCTGAAACAATGGTTCACTTTGCCAATGTCACCCCTGTGTCGGGGAAGGTCGGCAAAAGTTGTAGGGCTTATGTTCATTTGAGGTTTGAATTTTATTTGTAAGTACACAATCAGCATTTGTAAGCGCGAACTACACGTGTTTGTTTGTGGGCATGCATTTGAGAGCTTTAAACGTTAATATATCCTTGCAACTTAGATTAAAGATTATTATTATAGATGACGTATTTTTAATTTACAATTAAAAGCACCTGTTAAAATAAATCACTTTCATATCATGTTGAGTCTCGGGCGGAGTGAAGACATTTCTAGAAAATATAAATTAAAAAAAAATACACAAAAAAAATATGCATGCCACCGCGGTTTCACGAATGTTCTTTATTTCCTAAATTTAAAAGAAGCTTTAAGTTCTCAAACGTTATTTTAATCATACTGGCCCTAAGAACAAATTTGATTCTGAATAAAACACCTACGGTGCTATTCGTAGACATTATAGTCGCCTGTTGAGCCCACGCTTTGACAAACTAATGATGCATTTGTATGAAGACATGTCAATCCAAGATGGCTGCAAGTGAAAAGCTGATTATTCTTCATACAAATATTATTGATATTCCGTAGGTGAGAATGACCGTGGTGATGAGACTTTCAGCCCAGGCATCATTAGTTTGTAAAAGCGTGGGCTCAACGGACGACTTTGATGTCTAAGAATAGCACCGCTAGTATTTTCACCGAAAACTCAAGATTTTCATTAAATTCATAATATTCAAAATTCTTCATAAATTTGCAAGTGTTTTTGTCAATTACAGGTGTATTGAAATGGGAGCCATCTCTTGTTTATTTATTTTATTAAACATCAAAGTACTCTGAAATTAAATTTTCTCGTGAACCATTACGGGCATTCATTCGTTTCTTTTAAAATTAAACAAATTAGTTGGAAAACAGACGCGATCAACTAAATTAAATAAATTGTTTTGGCACTTCAATTCAAATTTTTTACAAAATATTCTCTTGAAATAATAAAAACAAATCCTTGAACTTTGTGATGTAGCTGTCCTTGAAAAATTGTTCTGAATGTGAGAATACGACTCCGTTCTTTGACTTATAGGTTGATTATGACCATTACTGTAAAAATTGGTTCACTTTGCCTATAAATTGTCTAATAGGAGAAAAATTATTGATTTACTCACACTCTATAAAATTAAGAATGGTCTAATAGATTGCCCGATGTTGCTTGAAACTATTAATTTTTTTGTTCCGCGACAGGGATCTCGTCAGATAGTTCCTTATCGCCCTGTAGCTTCCAATACAAATGCACAATATAACAGTTGCATAAATCGCCTTCAACGTAGTGGTAATGCCTGTACACTAGACTTTGACCCACCCAACAATAACTTTGATAGGTATAGAGCTGGTCTATTGAGGTGTTTTTTGGATGAATAATGTTTTTATTTCTGTCGCTTGTATATTTCTTTTGATTTTTGATTTATATTTTTTCTCTAAATAGTAACTTTGATTTTTATTCTTATTTTTATATAGTTTTTGTTATTGTATTTATTTGTTTCATTTTACTTTCATATATAGGTATTAATAATCTTTTTCAATCTATTTTTAATTGTGTTTTTATATTCAGCTACTTACTTCTAATGTCTGCTTACTATTTATACATTCATAAACTGTCTTTTCTCTTGTTTTTTTATCTCATCTCTATATATTTTTTTTTTAAAGTATTAATACCTACTTATGTAATCATTATTTTGTTTTATGTTACTTTTTATCCCGGATAGTTTTCAATTGTAGTTCTGATATATTTGTTGTTTCATTTTATACTTTTTACTTACTCTTGTATTTATAACACTATTTTTAGTATGTATTGTAAAAGGCACTAAGTGTCGTGAATTTAAAAAAAATAAAAAATAATAATAATAATAATAATAATAAAATAATATTAGGATGATTTATTTGGTGAGCGCTGTTTTTGTGTGTATCACACCTCAAGAGCCCTCTGCGAGCTTGGTCGTCGCTGTAGAAAGCGCCAATTCTCAAGCAATACCCAGTTGTTGTAAGGTCGGATGGACCTTTCAGTGACCGGACTTTGTCTAATCTAATCTAATCTAATCCAATGCTCCCTGTTTCAGTAGAGAGCAGCAAAAGTTGCAGGGTCTAATCTAATCTAATCTAATCTACGCTGCAAAGATATATATCATTTAAGATTTATATTAAATGCATTCCCACAAGCAGACATGTATAATTTCGCGCTAACACATGCTGCATGTGGACCTACAATATAAAAACCCAATCTCAAATGAACATAAGCTCTGCAACTCTTGCCGTCCTTCCCTGAAACAGGGGTGACATTGGCAAAGTGAACCATTTTTTACAGTATGGGTGGTCAGCCGCATACCAACCTATAAGTCAAGGAACATTGTCTTTGGTAAAGGTGTATAAATTTTTCAACTCAGCGAAGAGCACATTCGAAATATAAATGTTATATTTTTTGTGCTTCGCCGGGATCCGAATCCACAACCTTCCATTTACAAAAAAGTGTACTCCATGTACAAACGAGTCCAAAGTGTTGCCACTGGACTACAGACCGGTCCAAGTCCAAGCCGTGCGTATGTCACTTCATTAGTCGGTAATGGAGGCAAGAAATTCAGGGCTTATGTTCATTAGGGATTTTTGTATTTAAAAGGAGTTTTAGGTTTACACGTCTCGCTGTTGATACTGGAGAGCTTCTTTCCGGGATCTGTTACCGTGGTCTGTAGGAGCTGGAGTTTCCTGGCGTTTCGCTTATGTCTCCGTTGGGCTTATTCAGCGTGAAAGTGAAGTGATAATGATGATGTTGACGAAACTGTGAAGATGACTTTGGGTATTCACTTAAAGCGTGAAATTATACATGTCTGCTTGTGTGCATAGGTACATTTAAAAAAAATCTTAAATCCTTATATACCAATTAGATTATAGATGAATTTTCAAAGGCTCATAGACTCATAACTTCAAAGGTTCAGGAAAGCCAGGTAAACCAGCTGATTATGGAATTTTCAAGTCATAGAAATAAAAAACATTTCACGGAAATATTTCCAAAATAGCCATGATGATGGTCAATCTTCGAAAGCAGCGGCACTCGATGAATATGTTAGTGAAGTGGGGCTTAGAGAATATGATGTAGATTTAGTGATATTATAGATGAGCCCATTAATCAAGTGCCTGAGTCACCACATAACTTACGGTGTGGCCTATCTGACATTGACAACGTTCATTAAGGAGGCAGTAATGGCCAACCTTAGATTAACGAAACAAAGGGAAACTATGAGAATTTGGTGTTTTCACGATTCATTCCTTTGCCTAGCTGTTCGTTTCTTGAACGATCTACCGGGATCTAATCTAATCTAATCTAATCTTAGTTGCAAAGATATGTAACATTGGGGATTCACATAACATGCACTCTCACCAGCAGACACGTACAAGTTCGTGCCTGCGTATGCCGCATGTGAACCTACAACTTAAAAACCAAATCTTCAATGGACATACACCCTGCAACTCTTGCCGACCTTCCCTGAAACAGGGGTAACATTGGCAAAGTGAAGCATTTTCTACAGCATGGGTGGTCAGCCGCATACCAACCTATAATTCAAGAAACATACACACCAATTAACATTTACATATCTGAAATAGCGAATTAATGGAAGATCCAGAGTCATAATAAAAGGAGAGCTTATATGAAAAAGGTTATGCCTCTGGATGAAATGAAAGAAGTATGGAAGGACGGAAAAAAATGGCAGTCGATCTGTTATGTTGGCGGCTAGGGCTAAGACTAGGGTTTTTAATTAATTTTTAAATTAGAATTTGGGATGTGTAATTATTGTGATATTTATATTTATTATTAACTCCGAATTATGTTCCTTAACTTATAGCTTAGTATGCAGCTGACCACCCATGCTGTAGAAAATGGTTCACTTTGCCAGTGTCACCCCTGTTTCAGGGAAGGTCGGCAAGAGTTGCAGTGTGTATGTAGGTTCACATGAAAAACAAATCAATGTTCTGATATCCGGCCATGCTATCCTAAAGCTACAATTTACTTATATGTTTGTCTTGAGGCAATTTCAAAGGTTTTCAGTGGCTGTTTTTCCTGAAATTAGCTACAGGCTTTCATACAGAATAATGCGGTGAGATCTTCTGTAACGATCAAACCCCCAAGTATATAATACCTTAGTTAGATGATAACTATATATAATAGCTCCGTCGAGGACTCATCGGAGAAACCAAAGTCCTCGGGGGAACTTACCTTTGCTAAACCCCAAACAATGGCAGTAGTTATCAAGGACTTTGGATAAATATATCCAGAAAGAAAAATCAAAATCTCATTGATCGTAAGTCCTATCTACAATCTATAATCTAAGTTGCAAATATATATTAACATTTAAAGCTCATATCAAATACATGCCCACAAACAAACACGTGTAGTTCGCGCTTACAAATGCTGAATGTGTACTTACAAATAAAATCCAAACCTCAAATTAACATAAACCCAACAACTTTTGCCGAATTTCCCTGACACAGGGGTGAGATTGGCCAAGTGAACCACTTCTCAATTGATATGTTACTGTATCCAAGCTATCTACGTAGTTGATATCAGGGCTATTCACAAAACATTTGATCCATAGCTGATCTACAGTACATCGATTTTTTGTATGGAATTTTCACTGTAGGCTGCGGATGAGCCATGGCTTTGCTGTGTAAGAATAACATCGTATGAGACGTAACCTTGTTAATAACACCGTATGAGGAGTAAACCATATTTTTTTATGGTATGGTTGGTCAACCTCATACCAACCCCGTGTTATACCTACATGACACAAGCAAAATTATTTTGCCTTGTTTTCTTTATTTTACAGGGTTGGTATGAGGTTGACCAATACCATACCATAAAAAAGATGGTTTACTTTGCCAATGTCACCCCTGTTTCAGGGAAGGCCGGCAACAGTTGCAGGATTTATATTCATTTGAGGTTTGGATTTCAATTTGTAAGCCCAAACTTACACGTGTCTGTTAGTGGGCATGCATTTGATATAAGTGTTGAATGTTAATATATCTTTGCAACTAAGATAAGAGATTATTATAGGTTATAGTTTGTCAACGACGCGACGATACTATGTTGAAAGCACCGGTTCTCATCAGATCACCGAAGTTACGCAACATTGGGCGCGGATAGTACTTGGATGGGTGACCGCTCAGGTACACCGCCTGTTGTTGGCATTTCTTGGACCGGTCCGTAGTCCAGTGACAACACTTCGGACTCGTAAATGGAAGGTTGTGGATTCAAATCTCGGCGGAGCACAAAAAGTATACCATTTAAATTTCCAAATGTGCTCTTCGCTGGGTTGAAAAATTCATAAACCTTTACCAAAGACCGGTCACTGAAAGGTCCATCCAAACATACAATAACTGGGTCTTGCTTGAGAATTGGCGCTTTGTAGCGACGACGACCTAGCTCATAAAAAGGTCGATAGCTCAATTGGTAGAATGCTTGCATTCCATGCCGAGAGGAAGGGTTCGATTTCAAGGTTTATTCAGCCTTCACAAGAAATGAGAACCAGCCCCTCGGGAGCTGGAAAACCCCCACTTCAACTGAAAGTGGTTCGTTTGAGGCCGGCTCCCTTCCCCGTAAAAATAAATAAGTCTCGAATCGCCACATGCGACCCCTTTTAAGATAACGCAGGCAAGATGTTACACTATATGTGTAGCTTAGTTGTTTTTTTTATTATAGACTATTATAGGTTATGGTTTTGCCACTTTACATTGCACGCATTTGACATTATGTCACGCGAGACGATGTGAGGTTGGACTTTGACACTTTGAGTTGGAGAAAGCTGTCGAATCAGCGTGAATGCCAACTTTGTGACGCCACACCGGGGGCTAAAGTTTGCCATTGTGGCAAATTCCGGTGCCATGTAACAACTTGCAGCCGCTCCAACTATTGTACTAAATCTCGTGCAGCGAAAGCGTGGCTTTGTTTTCGTAGAGCAACTTTGATTGTGCTGAGATGAGAAATCGAGAATGTGGCATTTAGGCCAAATCTCAAATCAATAGCTCAACGTAATTTTTATTTTTATTAAAAAAATTTGCAACAATATATC
Organism: Agapetus fuscipes; assembly: GCA_951799405.1. Lineage (NCBI taxonomy): Eukaryota > Metazoa > Arthropoda > Insecta > Trichoptera > Glossosomatidae > Agapetus > Agapetus fuscipes. The sequence goes on along the minus strand of OX637361.1, from coordinate 11,423,949 downwards.
GATGGCGTTTTTAATGAAAATACTGTTGTTGACAAGAGAAGAGTATGTATGTTGAAAGTGATGAAGAGATAAAAGAAGTATATGCAAGTACAGAAAAAAGTGGAGACGCATCTGCGTAGGTACCGGCCAACCCTAGTGGAACGGCGGTAGGATACAGTAACAGTAACATACCATGGACACAATATAATTCAAAAGAGCATTAGTAAAAATCTAAATACTTTCTTTTCTTTAATTTAATTTCTAAAATTTAAACAAGAAAATAATTCCAGATCCTAATAAAATTCAAGACACTATTGTTTTTTGTAAATAGTTTAACAAAAAGATCAATAAAATCAATACTAATGTTACTAAAAAAATGTAAAACTAAAACTATTAAGGTGTAAATTCCTTGACTTATAAGTTGGTATAAGGCTGACCACCCATACTGTAAAAAGTGGTTCACTTTTGCCAATGCCACCCCGGTTCAGGGAACGGCGGCAGGAGTTGTAGGGCTTATGTTCAATAATTGAAGTTTGGATTTTATTTGTAAGTACACATTCAGCATTTGTAAGCGCGAACTACACGTGTTTGTTTGTGGGCATGCATTTGAGAACTTTAAATGAATATATCCTTGCAACTTAGATTAGGTATATATTATTACAGACAAAAAAAAAACACTCCGTAAATGCACAAACCTTTAACAACAATTTTAAATCAATACTCTATGATGTTTTGTTGGCAATATCAAAGTTTTTTTAACATCCAAGTTAACTGGTTTACCCTGCATGACTGTGACAGTTGATTTCAAAAATACAATCTAGAAAAGTCATGAAAAATTCACGACAAAACCACAGCTAGCATAGATTGATATTTCTGATTGAACTTTTCATTATTGACAACATTTTTGTTCAGATAATATGAGGATTTACTTTTTCATTTTGTTTTCAGTGATATATAATTACACGTTTTAAACACGTGATAACTTACACGTGTTTTGTTCATATTAATCGGTGTTATTCACTCACAGAAAATCCATAGCTCAACCGCCACCTAATGTGAATTTTTCATACAGCAGAAACGATTATTATTTATGGATCAGCCATGGATCAAACGCATTGTAAGATTTGTAAGTAAATGCAAAAAAAACGCAAGAGTAAATCTATGCAAATTTAGATTACGGCAAATTTAGAGGACACGAAATTTCAATAAAATTTGTATGAAACTGACCACGCGGTACTTTACAAATTGGTTCACTTTACCAATGCCCCCCTGTTTCAGGAGAGAGCAGCAAAAGTTGCAGGGCTTACGTTCATTTGAGACTTGGGTTTTATTTTGTAAGTGGGTACAAATGCATCATGTGTAAGCACAAACTTACATGCATCTGCTTGTGGGAATGCATTTAATATGAATCTGTAACATTAAAAGACCATGACAATTTAGGTTTTTAAATTATTATCGATAATGAAATACAGGTAAAATGACGTAAGGCGGGTGACCCAAATAAGGCCTATGTCCTAATAAGGCCTATTGATGAAATTTCCCGCTTCGAATTTTCAAATAGCCGCCAATGTTTGTAGAAGTGTGTGTGGACATTAATTAACGCACACAAGCACAACAAGTGGTCCCTGGCGTGAGCATGTTGGATCCTGGAGTCCCAAACAACCAGGACGCGGAGCGCACGCTTGTTTTATTAAGGTTTTGGCAGAGTAAAAAGTAACATTTTTATTTTTATTTGTACACGGTGTGCTGTGCTTTCTCTATAGGATAATTATATGTGTAGACATGTCCTCTAAGGTTTAATATAAGTATTGACAACGTATTGTATTCATTAAAAAATTAAAAGCTTATTTGTTTTTATGTAGGCCTTATTAAGACAAGGGTTCCCAATAAGGCCAAAATGCCATTTTAGTTATTTGTATTCATAAAAGTGTGATTTTTGTTTATAAAGCAATTTTATTTCATTTATTACAAAGTTTAATAAATAAGTATAAGTATTTCAAATAACCATTGCATTATTATTATAAGCCCGCTAGTTATGTAATAGCAAAGTTAAGGTAGGCCTTATTTGGGTCACTTACCTTACAATCCCAAGTAACCACTTTAGTCGTCCTAAGTTGTGAAAATTGTCTTTAGGTCTTATAAGGCTCATAAAAAGGTTAATGCTTTGCTATTTGGTCATATAAATGGCTTGAGGATAACTTATACGTCCAAAAACCAACTGGTTATTATTTCAACGTAGAAGTTGCTGACAAGAGGTTAAATTAACGTTATTGTGACTTAAGTTTCAAGAGCTTATAGTCCGATGATCTTAAGGTTGTCTAAGACTCCTGATTACGTTCTAGAGAGGTTGGCATTTGCTAAAGTGAGAGCTAAAGGTTATCTTTTTAATATTGTTAGAACCATAAAGTAAAAGAATGTTGAAATTGCTTTAGGTTGTATAAGACTTGTCTAGGCAAACAAATTAGGACTGCGTGGTAAGAACCTAAACCAATAGGTTGTCTTCAGGAGCTACAAGTATAATATTATAATGCTTTATGCTCAACAGCTGTTAGTTGTCTACGGAATTTCAAAGCAATACGTTGCCTAGTAAGATGAACCGACACAGGGTGATATCAAAGAAATTCAATGGAAATTTTAAACGTAAAGTCCGTAATTTTTTTTTACGAATTATCAATACACCGGTAAGTTTTTATTATTTTTTATGGTAGGTAGTTCGGTGAATGGTAAAGACTACAAAGCATCTTAAATATTACTATTATTATTCATTTATTGTATTATTATTAATTATATATTTCTATTATTATTAATTATTTATTTTCCTTGACTGATAGGTTGGTATGCGGCTGACCACCCATACTGTAAAAAATGGTTCACTTCGCCAATTTCACCCCTGTTTCAGGGAAGGTCAGCAAGAGTTGTAGGGATTATGTTCATTTGAGTTTTTTTTTATTGTAGGTCCACATGCGGCATGTGTAAGCGCGAAATTATGCGTGTTTGCTTGTGGGAAAACAATTAATATGAATCTCAAATGATACATATCTTTGCAGCTAAGATTAAGATTTAGATTTTTAGATATATATATATGATTTATTTTTTTGTTTTTTGGAAACATCGTTAAAATAAAGAAATAAATCATATTCCATGGCGTGAAATTTTTTATCTCAACATATATGTATATATTTAGATATTTTTTTTCACGACGTGGAAAATGATTTTGTTTTTTGGAAACATCGTTTGATTTTTATTATTTAATAGGTGAATTTTCGGCCTCGCAAGGGAAGCCATCTTCGGACCTTTAGAGTTATAATAAAACTAAGTGTAAATATTATGTGCTGAATCTTTTCGGGGGTAGTCGGCTACTTCCGGTAGCGGTTGTAACGAGATGGATTTGTTTGTTAGGTAAAATGGAACATGAGATTTGAATTTGAATGAAAAGGAAAACAAAAGAATATAGAAGGGGAGAAAAAAGCTTGCCTGGCGTGAGAGCCAGAAGCCTGTGTAATTAAGAATAATTAATATTATTGTGCTGTGGTTTATTGTGTATACATTGTGAAAGGAATAAAAGTAAACATATTAAAGTGGCTGTTAATTATTAATTGTGTCAATCAGCAGGACAGAGAAGAAAAACCCTCACATTTTGGCGCCCAACGTAAAAGAAAAATCTGTAAATGAAATTCCTATGAAGAAAATTTTCTCAAACAAAAACAAATGACATTCGATTCCAATAAATGACATTGAAAACAATACAATATATGAAATGATTAAAATTGGACAGATTTATGGTTGTGAAAGCATCAACACGTTTAAAAGCTAGTGAAGACATCGACTTATACAATTAACAACAAGAAATTACAAGATTTGAAACGCTGTTTGATAATATTGAAGGTGAGAGAATTCAAACTACCTACATTACGTTCAGAAGAATGGAAATTCAAAAATCGAACGTCGCGGGAGAATGAAGAATGGATATGAACCAGTTTGTTTCAAATCAGTTTAGATAAATATATATAGATGGTGTTATATTTAATTTGTATGAAATTTTTTTTTTGAGATGAAATGATTTATTCTCTAATTGCATAAATTGAAAATATACAGCAAATGATGAAATCTAAAAAAATAAATAATAAAAAGGATTTAGAAAGTAACACAATGGAGTCCATAAATTTTGATCCTCTCAAATTAAAAATATCTTTTAATGGTGAAAGTGAACCAAATGAATTTATAATAAGGTTAGAAGAATTAGCCAAAGTCTACAAATTAAAATTAGATTATTTGGTAGAGTGTATGCCTATATTTTTAACAGATTTTCCGTTGACTTGGTACAGAGCAATTAACTGTGAATTTGATTGGAAAATTTTTAAAACCAAATTCTTACAACAATTTGAAAAATATGACTTTCAAAGGAATCTTAAGTTAGAAATTTTAAATATGGTACAAGGTCATGATAATGCATCTGTTTATATTTTAAAGGTAAAATCAAAAAATAATTTATTAAATAAAAGAATGCATGATAAAGAACTTATGGACATAATAATTTATGGATTGTCAGAAAAATATGCAACTTTACTGACAACATCTGAAATTAAAAATACAAAGGAAGGCAGAAAGGGGGGGAAGCTTGCCTGGCGGGATAGCCACAAGCCTGTGTGTGTTCAGACGCTCTCTTGCACCGGGGGCTCGTAGCCCTCTGGCCTGTCGGTGCACGATGTCTACATCAGAAAGGTGAAGGTCCTGAAGAAGCCTCGCATGGACCCCACCAAGCTGAAGGAGCTGCACGAGGACGGAGGCACCTCTGCCCCCGTGGCGCCCGGAGTAAATATAAGGGACTCTCGAAAGGAGGCAAAAAGGGAGTCAAGAAGAAGATTGTTGGACTAAAAATAGAAAATTAGATTACATACAGAATAAATGTAGAAGTTTCACAAATAATTTAGTATGCCACTTTTGTAATAAAAGAGGACATGTGGAAAGAAATTGTTTTATAAAAAATGGAAATTTTAAAAAACACACAGTAATCTGTTACTCATGTAAGCGTACAGGACATGTACAAAAAGATTGTTTTGTTAAAAATAAAAAAAGTGATTATACAGACAAAACAAAAATGAACAGAAATATAAATATACAAAACAGAACAAATACGACATACAAAAGTAATTCAAAAAAACTTGTAGATAGTCGGCCTTCAGTACAAACACAAAAATCAGAAATGAAGAGCTGGCTTAATTTCATTCAAATTTTTAATAAAAATTATCAAATTGCACCACTCATTTTTGCTAAACAATTTGATAAAAGACCATTTTTAACAGTAAATATTGAGAACAAAAACTTTACAGGTTTACTAGATTCAGGTGCATCTATTTCTGCAATCAATGAAAAAACATTTGATTATTTTTTACAAAGAAATTACAAAATTATAAAAACCCATGAAAGTATCTCGTTAGCAAATGGTAAAAATATAAAAATACTTGGTAAAATAAATTTAGAGGTAAAATGTGACAATCAAATAAAACATGTAGATTTTTATGTTTTACAAGGTTTACAACAAGACTTAATTTTTGGAATAGATTTTTGGATAAAATTTGAATTAGAACCGAGTTTAATAAGTAAAATTACATATTCAAATAGCAAAAATATTAGTGAATTAGGTAAAATTACAAATAGAACTAAATTAACAGATAACCAATTACAGCAATTAAAAACAATAGAAAATGATTTCAAGGACATCTCTTATGAAAAAATAGGCTTAGGATGCACAAACCTCATTGAACACAGAATTCAGACAGAAGGTCCTCCAATAAAACAAAAGTATTATCCACTCAGTCCAGCAAGACAGAGACAGGTTAACACAGAGTTAGATAAAATGTTAAAAGAAGGTATAGTTGAACAATCCAAATCTTCGTGGTCCAGTCCTGTTGTGATTGTAATTAAAAAGGATGGAACGCCTAGATTTTGTTTGGACTCTAGAAGACTCAATGAAGTAACAAAACGAGATAATTATCCCATTCCAAATTTAAATCAAGTTTTAGCAAATTTACGAAATGCCAAATATATCTCTTCAATAGATTTAAGCAAGGCGTTTTGGCAAATTCCACTAGAAGAATCGTCCAAAGAAAAAACTGCCTTCGTCGTACCAAATAGAGGGTTGTTTCAATTCACAAAAATGCCGTTCGGTTTAAAAAATTCAAGTTCTGAAACACAGCGTTTATTAGACAAGTTATTTGGACCTAAATTTGATACTAACATATTTTGTTATATCGATGACTTAATTATTATTAACGAAGATTTCAATTCACATTTAAATTTATTAAAACAAGTTAAAAATATATTACAAGAAGCAGGGTTAACGGTAAAATTTTCAAAATGTGAATTTTGCAAAGATAGTTTAAAATATTTGGGATACATTATTGATGAAAATGGATTAAGGCCAGATTCAAATAAAGTCAAGATTATAGAGGAATATCCTTCACCGAAAAATGTAAAACAACTACGAATGTTTTTAGGTTTGGTAGGATTTTATAGAAAAGTTATACGAAACTGCAGTGAGATATCATATCCACTAAATAAATTATTGAGAGGTAAAAATGGTCAGAACAATTTTAATTGGTCAAAAGAATCTGAGGATGCATTTAATAATTTAAAATTAGCCTTAAGCACAGCCCCTGTATTAATATGTCCGGATTTCACAAAAGATTTTTTTTTACACACTGATGCCAGTAAAAATCAAGTAGCTTCAGTATTAAACCAAAATATCAATGGGTCCGAAAAGCCAATAGCATATTTTTCAAGAAGTTTGACAGTTAGAGAACAAAACTATTCGACATCAGAACGTGAGCTTCTTGCCATTGTAGAGTCAATTGAACATTTTCGATCTTATCTAGATGGGATGAAATTCAAGGTAATAACTGATCATATGGCATTAAAATTCTTGAATAAAATATCAAATCCAACAGGTAGATTAGCAAGATGGGCCATGAGACTTTCACAGTATGAATTTGAGATTGAGCATAGAAAAGGGAAAGAACATACAGTGCCAGATGTATTATCTAGGATTCCTGGTACTAAAGAAATGGAAGTAATAAATTCAAATATTGCAGATCCTTGGTATAATAATATCGCAGAAGGATGTACAAAAACACCACACAAATACAAAAAATTCAAAATGGTAGATAATAAATTATTTAAACTAATAAATGATGATAATCCTTTCACAGAGGAATATAATTGGAAAGAGATACCTATTATAGACAATAGATTAACTATAATAAAGAATCATCATGATAATGGACATGTAGGTATTTTTAAAACTTATAAATACATATCAAGATGTTACTATTGGAAAAATATGTATGCAGATATAAAAAGTTTTATAAATAAATGTCAAAAATGTAAAATGTATAAGCCGAATAATTTACCTCCAGCAGGAAAAATGGAAAATAGAAAAAGAGTGGATAGACCGTTAAAAATGTTGAGTATTGATTTGATAGGACCATTACCAAAATCAAGTACGGGCTATATACATATATTATCAATAATAGATGTTTTTACCAAATATTGTTGGTTATTTCCTTTAAGAAGAGCAACTACAGAAGAAATAGTAAAATTAATAGAAAATAAAATATTTTTAACAGAAGGAGTACCGCAAACGATAATAACAGATAATGGAAAGAATTTAAAGTCAAATGCATTTAAAGATTTTATGTACTCATATGGAGTACAGAAAATATTTTATACAACTTTATATACTCCCATGTGCAATAATGTAGAGACATATAATAGAACAATAGGATACACATTAGCTATTTTTGTTGAAAATGAACAAAGAAAATGGGATACTTTTTTAGATTCAGTACAAAGCATAATAAATAATACAGTCAATTTAGCAACAGGATACACACCTAATGTATTAGCAAGAGGTAGGGAGATTGTACTAAATGGTGAAATTCATGGTGAAATAGTAAATGATGAAATAGAATCAAAGGAAGATTTAGATAAATATAGAGATATGCATAAAGATAAAATGAAGGAATTAAACACATTATACAAAATTGTAACAGAAAATTTATGGGATGCATATAATAAAAATGCAAATTATTATAATAAAGGTAGATCAAATCGTGTCTATGATCAAGGGGATATTGTATGGCGTAAAAATTTCATACAATCAAATGCAGGGAAATACTTCTGTACAAAGTTGGCTCCAAAATTTGTCAAAGCCAGAATAGAAAAGAAAGTTAGCAAGATAGTCTATGTATTAAAAGATATAGACACAAATGTTATAAATAAATATCACATCAAGGACATAATCAAATTAGATTAAAAAAAAAAAAAAAACATATTTTCATGTGTATGAAAAATTTGAGGTGATGCATGATACGGTGAAAGTTGATATAAAAGTGATCAGTGAAAGAATGAATTATGAAACATTGCATGAATGAAGGTATGAAACATAAATTAAACAAAGTATTACATATGAAGGTAAAGTTTTTAAAAAATTGATGGACTGATAAATTTATTAATGAAAAATAAATTTGAAATAAATTTAAATATTGGGAAAGATGTGATACATGTTTAAAAAAAAAAGTTATCTTAATGAATTGATTAATTAAATGGTGAATGTTTATTATGTATTGTTATTGATTATTTTGAATTGTTGAATTAAGTATTTAAAAAAAAACAAATATTTGTTTATAATATTGAATATGAAATTTGTGTTAAAAAAAAAAAATATTAATTTTAGTATGAAAATAATTGGTATTGTTAAAAAATGTATTAATGACTGAATAATGTATCAGAAACAGGTTTTTTTTTATTTTCATATTTTTGAAATTTATCCTTAAAATAAAACAAAATATGTGGCGCCGGCTGAGCATTATGATACATTATTTACTCATTGTAAAAGAAAAAAAAAAAAAAATTGGGAATGTTTTTTTTTTATGAGAGGAAGGAGGTGTATTGTAACGAGATGGATTTGTTTGTTAGGTAAAATGGAACATGAGATTTGAATTTGAATGAAAAGGAAAACAAAAGAATATAGAAGGGGAGAAAAAAGCTTGCCTGGCGTGAGAGCCAGAAGCCTGTGTAATTAAGAATAATTAATATTATTGTGCTGTGGTTTATTGTGTATACATTGTGAAAGGAATAAAAGTAAACATATTAAAGTGGCTGTTAATTATTAATTGTGTCAATCAGCAGGACAGAGAAGAAAAACCCTCACACGGTCGGGGGTCTTCGGCAATCTCCGCCGTAGATTTCTTGCAGGACCGTCCGGCGTTGTCGGTCCACTCCGTCTGGAGCCGCTCCGGAGTCGTTCGGGCGTTCTCGGTAGCCTGGTATGTAGTGAAAGCTGTATCGCCGGTGGTGCCGAAGACCCCCGACCGCTACCGGAAGTAGCCGACTACCCCCGAAAAGATTCAGCATATAATATTTACACTTGGTTTTGTTATACTTAGTCTTATATATATTATATATATGGGGCTGTCCATATATAACGTCATTCGCATTAAGGGGGGGGGGGAGTCTGGTCTGCAGATGATGGCAAATGATGTACGAGTACTAAAAGTGACGTTGTTCTTGTAAATACCAATTTCTACAAAATATACAAAATATTATGTAAGTTATATAATATTATTAATTATTAAGCCCATCCATTATTACAGCAAGAGGGGGGGGGGTCATTAGATAATGACTATAGGATGATTGTAAGGGGGGGGGGGGGTCGAAAATCGGCCAAAATCGATGACGTAATTTATGGACGGCCGCTTTATATATTATATATATTATACTTGGTCTTAGCTAAATAGTTACAGTAATGAAAAAAATCAAGCATCTTAATTATAAAGCTTGAACAAAATATATAACTGAAGAATTGCCATCACAAAAAAATATTTTTAAAAACTCGTTTTTTTTACATTTTTGGCTTTTTTCGTGTGTGCTGTATTTTGGAATTTTGTTTTTGCTTTTAATTACAGAACTATACATTGTTTAGGTTCCGTACTTAACATTTTTTTTATAATGTCAATAGTTTTTGAGTAAATACGGAAAATAAAGAAAAAGTAATAATAACAACAGTAAACACATCAAACACTATTTTAAAGGAAATTTTATACAATACAATAATGTATATTTTTTAAAACTTTAAAGAGGGGAGTAATAATAGGATGATATAATAATATATATATAATAATAGGGGAGGGATAAAATACCTGCGAGTTAAAAAGACAAACTTGACGTAAAACGTAATCCAAAGTGTTTTTTTAACATTTGACTTTCAAGGGATTGAAAAAATGAACTTACTTTCAGAGGACCCTGTAGCTGTTTTTTTAGCACTCTTTCGATGAACAACACGTCCTGTCAGCAACAAAACTTAAGGTAACTAATGTTTCTTCGCAGTTATTGTCGCGACTGACAAATCTTTAAGAGCTCCTCGCAATAAGCTTAAAGCTGCGAAAATAGCCTTGTGGTTGTTAGTAGCTCCGCGAGATAACATTTAGCTCTTTTTTTGGCAAAAAAGGTATATTTTAAAGCTTACTGGTAATTTCTTTACGGCAGCCATATTTTTTCAATGAAAAAAAACTAACTATCTTAATCAACAGAAATATTTTTATTTAATTATGCAAAATTAAATATGGTATCCTATGCGATTTAAAATACATGCCTTTTTGTATGAATATAAGTTTAATTTATAATGCAACTTACCACCAAACACTTAATTGAAAAAAAATATTAAAATTAAAATATTAAATTTTTTAAGTTACGAAAGGCCCGTCTCGTATACAGAACTATTATCCTAAAGTATCACGATAAAGTGCCATTCGCAGTATGTTTTACATTTCCCCTGCTTTCTTAAAGCCATTTATTATTTTGTTTGAAAACAACTCATACTTATCTATCCATTTTGAAACTTGGTAAGTCGGAATATGGCGCGCACGCGCCATTATAATATGTATTTCAATTCACGGCTGTGTAAAAAATCTTCCACAGAAACATCTCGTTCTCGCTCACCCGAGCGAGAGCGAGAGAACCCGAGTTGTAAGTTGTATACGAGTTACATCCAAGACTTATTTAGAACGTAAACGCTGTCTTGCTAGGTTATATTGAGGTAAAATTAAGGTTGCCGAAGTTATATTTGAGTTCTGCCGTAGCTCGTAGAGCGGTTCTGTATTTGAGCTATAGGTTTTGGTGTAGCTCTTCACAAGGTTCTAAAACTGGGGCCCTTTTAGCACTCACGAGGTTAGTATAAGGTAAATATAACTTTATTGAGACTACTAAGACTTACGTGCCGATTTCCATACAAAGGTTGTGGGACCATTTTGTAACCTTTTTAAAACCTAAATGGTTACTTGGGATGGCAGCTATGATGAACACAGTTCGCAGCGCTTTAGCTAAATTCATTTCATCTAAAACTTTTGTTGGGATATAATTATTATCCGTACTCTGAGTAACAACGATTCAAAAGTTCGCATTACAAAATGCTGAATGTTTAGAAATTAAAATCTAAACAATAAATTCACTGCAAATTTTGCAGACTTTTCCTGAAACCGGGTTGACATTGGAAAAGTAAACCAACGTTTACACTCAGTCTCATACCAACCTATAAATCGAGGAATACAAATCATAAATAACGCTTAAGCATACGTAGGTATATAAAGAAAACAACAAACCTTAAAAAAAATGTTAATAAAAAAATTTAAATATGTAGGTTTACCAATTACATAAAATGAAAAATTCAGCCGCCAACGTTACAGACCCACATTATAGATTAACCGCCATTTTTATTATTCATCGACGGTTAAAAGGCAGTAGGGCACATTTTGGTCAAAAATGAGCTACGATTGCTATCCTACTTGAAATTTTCCGCTCTTTCTAATGCGCTAACTCCCAAAGCTCTACGACAATTTTTGTGTTGTTTATGTCCAAGCAAACAACTGCGTTTTTGAAGTATGGTTTTGGTGTAACCGACAAGATTTATGCCTTTTTTGTCCTAAAGGCGCTTGTGACATAAAAAAAATCGTAAAACATCGTAAACCACATTATTAGGAATGCCAATAAATGCCTTTATTTTTTTTAATTTTAGAGCCGTTTTTATTTTAACGATATGATAAAAAAAAAAAAAAAGTTATGGCATTTTTCTGCAATGTCAAACTTTAAAAACTGCTTTCCTGAACAATTTAGTTTATGTCGCTTAACCGTCGATATATATTTAATTTAAAATTCGTTATTTTAATTAAGAAACAATAAATGTCTTTGATATAAATTAAAGAAGGTAAAATGCAAATAAAAATCCAATTAGTTCATTAAGCGCAATCCGATTTGTCAGAAAAAAAGGAAAAAGTCGAGTAATTATTATTTCATCTATCTGTTGTACTTAATCCCAGATAAGTCAATGAAATCGAAAACCGTTTCATTAAAAAATAAAATGCTTTTAAATTGATCCCCTCCAAATTACGCCAATTATTTTTAATTCGAAATAAAAGAAAAACGTTTTTATTCAATTAAATAAAATTGAACTCTTATGTATTTTTGCGTTCATCTTGTAAAATAAAATTGATTTGAAGCGTTTTAATTTGTATTTTTTTTTTCTACGAAGGTCGCGTTTTTTTTTTTTTGTTTTATTCAATTTAGGTCAAGATTTTAGCATTAATTTATACATTGAAGAGTCAGTACTTATTTTTTCAATGAAGTGGACCTTTAATATTGAACAAGTAAAAAATATTACTAAGCACTTTTGAAAATAAAAAAATATATAAAACCGGATGGACAAGCCTTAAGACGTAAGAAGCGGTGTCATTGACGTCCTTTGAAGGATTAAAGAGCTTTTTTTTTAAATAAGAACAAAGAACAAAATGGCACAATTTTTTTTTTTTCAGTTGATCCCAATGAAAACCCAATCTCAAATGAACATAAGCCCTGCAACTCTTGCCGATCTTCCCTAAAACAGAGGTGACATTGGCAAAGTGAACCATTTTTTACAGTATGGGTGGTCAACCTCATACCAACTTATCAGTCAAGGAAGAATGATAGTCCCAAAAATCACAGCATCACTCTCATTCCATTGCCACCTATTTTCATTGCGATCCTAGACCGCAGTAAATCTGTTTTTGCCTATTTTTTTTGACAAGTTACTTTCTGTCACCTTGAAATGATTCTGAATTGTTTACTTGTCATGTTATAAAGCTACGACTTTATGCGCACAAAATAATGTTTACCAACAACAAACAACACGTTTTATTATGACCAGGACCCTGAGTACGAGTTTTTTCACTTTACTCGAAGTATTGGGTATTCGAGAAAAATGTATGTGAACTTGTAAAGCACCTCTGGCAAAACAAGATTCGAAACTTTTTTTGCCAGGGGTGCTTTACAAGTTCACATACATTTTTCAGAAATACACAATAATTCGAGTAAAGTGAAACAAACTTGTACTTAGGGTACTGTCACGTAAGGCAAAAACTCGACTCAATTAAATACATACCTAACAAACGTAATTACTATATGGGGTGTGTGGCCTTAATGTGAGAGAGAAAGCATGAGAATTAAGAAAGATACAGCAGTACCTAACCTAACCTAAACCAACCAACCAACGTAATTTTTACAGAGGGTGTGTGGCCTGATTGCGAGAGAGAAAGCATGAGAATAATTAATAAAGAGACAGCAGTATGTCATGTGACAAATTATACCTAGCTGCAAAGGAAAATATTTTATTACTCTGGTAATACTGTCATGGCGGCCATCTTCGAATTCAAACTTCAAAACAGAACTGTCAAATACAGCAAACGAGTAAAAACGTACATAGATTGTTTTTCTCTGAATTTATTTACAAAGAAGAGGAGGGGAATTTGCATTATGTCTCATCTATTGTTTACTGGATGTCATGTTTGCATGTACAACAGTTCTTCTCTTCTTTTTGTGCCACTTCTATCGAAGATCGGCGATCATCATGGCTATTTTGACTTTGGATGCTGCGGCTCGAAACAGGGACTTGGTGCTTCTGCCAAACCACTGTCGCAGGTTTTTCAGCCACGATGTCCTTCGGCGTCCCTGAGATCTTCTCTCCTTAATCTTATCCTGTATAATAAGATGCAAGAGGCGGTATTTCTCATTTCTCAACCAAAGTACATCAGTTTTCTCTGCTTAATGGTTGGCAGAAGCTCCTTTGTAGCACGCCAAGAGATCCGAAGCATTTTTCGGTAGAGACACATGTACAACAGTTGGTACATCCAAACTTATAGCACATGGTAATTTAAGCTATGGGCTGCGATTTTTCAGGGAAATGGAGATCTATTGAGTCGTACCTATATGGATCGACACGAATCAAATTAAAGGTGGAGAAAATCGAAACTAACGTCGCCATTATGTAAAACGTCACTTTTGAAAGTTCAATGTGATGTTAGCTCAATTGCTAAAATATAAGAAGTATTTTGTTAAAGAAAAAGAAAATAAAACGCATGGATTTTATTTATTTATTAATTTTGAAAAAAGAAAACCGACTTTATCCTGGTTTAAAAATTAAAACTTTTTTCATGAATAAGGGGGCTTAGGTTTTCCATACCTAATTAATAAATACCAGTTATACCAAACCAGGTGTTATTCTCCTACATCGATCTAAATAAAAGAGCTATGATTTAGAAATAAATCGATGTTCTTCTTACTTCCTGTCCATGTCTGTGACTCTTGGCTAGTCAACACCATGATCATGCAAGAATGGTGAATGTAGAGTTATCGTCTGTGGAAAATGAGTCGTAGGTGTTATTTACTGTATGAAGCTTCCTCTCATATTTCGTGTCAATATAATGAAGAATGTGAAATGAAAAAGCGCGCGAAAAATTCCGGTTCGAGTCCTAAATATGACACTACTTGTCACGTGTCATGTTTATGAAATTTTTATGGAAAACATTGTTTTATTATATTTAATTCCACGTATGCTTTTTTAATTACGATTTTCTACCTTATACGGACAATTAATATTCTATACAGGCAAATGCAGGCAACACGCAATAAAAAATGCATTGAATTTTAAAAGCATAACAATGTTTTATTTTGTATTGTTCGAGGGTTTTTTTTCATATATTTTTAAATGCAAAATTTGATTGAATTTTATTTTGAAATCGAGTGCGCTTCTATTCTGTGGATATCCGTATCAGTAACCAAAACTATCGGATATCTTAAATAGATTAATACCCGTATCCGGAACCGGAACTATCGCATATCCAAAATAGATAAATATCTGTAGTCGTAACCAAAACCATTGGATATCTGAAATAGATTAATATCTTTATCCGTAACCGAAACTATCGGAAATATGAAATAGATTAATATCTTTAACCGTAACCAAATTATAGGATATCTTAAGTAGATAAATAGTTGTATCCGTGACTGAAACTATCGGATATCTGAAATAGATAAATACCCGTATC